>JAYGXS010000978.1:0-17238 GCA_036362985.1 Ligula intestinalis
CATCATCATCATCATCATCATCATCATCATCATCATCATCATCATCAGGTCTGCAATCGTGTGAGGCTTTTTGCCCTTGGCTACTTTATACGCCACGTGGTATGAAGCCATCAGCGATGGTTTTTCAGTTGGCATAAAAACTACCTTTTTAAAGGGTTACTCCAGAGTCAAATCTGACTCTTCTAGCTTTCCATGATTCAGTATCATGGCCTGTAAAATTTACACCACGCTGTCATTTGTTGAAATGTTCCAGCAGTTTAGACAGCTTCAGATTTGCGTTTGAAAACACAACGCCACAAAGCATGCACTGGGGTTTTTGCAGATAATCAGGTGTTCCAGTGCAAGTGAAACCGAAATTCGCATAATCATTATTTAATTTTCTTCTCATTGACTTCATGATGTGTTCATAATAATTGGAGAAGCGTGGACCAAAACGGGGTTAAATAAATAAGAAGACGAGAAAATAGAGGAAAAAATGAAAAGAGTTAGCTAGCCTATGAGAATTTACTAGCGTACATGACGTTATACAGTTCGATTGACGTTAAGAATATGCGTGGTAATTATTTAATTAATTCTTAAACAAGAGACAACGTTATCCCGCCTCCCTCTAGAATGCTACCTCACAGCCCTGGTTGGGAACCCCTGCCATAGGCAAATCCTGACTCCAAGCATAGATGCTCGACAGCAGATTGTGCGTGAGTTTGAGGGACCAGAAAGGTGACTCACTGGATGGGCCCTCCCGAGTTGGGCCGTCCACCTACTGGAACAGTTGGAAGGAAGCTAAATTAGTAAAACAACTAATTCAACAACAATAATTGCATTTATTTTAAACACACAATGAAAGCATTATCTGGCTCCCTCCAAAAAAGAGCGTGAGCACCACTGGTCTGGAACCTATGCCATGAGCGAATTCTGACTACAAGCATGCATTATGTACAAGGGACCAGAAGGATGACTCATTGAATAAGCCCGTCCCGAAAAAGGAGTTAGGGCGTCCAATAGTCGGAACAGTCGGATGGAAGCCAATTTTGGAAAACACGTGCCACCCGAGGAGATTGACTAACCAAACTCCTGATACGAATTAGGCTGCATGCTAATCTGTATACTCAATAAAAGTAAGTTGTCTGTCTGTCTGTGTCTTCGTTATCATTGGTCGAAGGGGTCACCTCTAAAAAGCCTTCTGCACCTTCGACGCGCGTGTGGCACTGGCATGCGCGTGTGTGTGTCTCTACTGTCCGAGCGTCTGACTGTTTTCATTGTTTGGGCATCTCATTCTTCCGTGCGCGTGAGGATTCAGCGATCATGTCGCTGTCGCCCCGAATGACAACCGACGTGACAGGCGGATGTGAGCACGCCACGGGGGTTGGGCGGGGGTGGGGAAGGGGTCGTCGCGTCCAGGGCGTCGCGGCCGCTTGAAACGTCACCCCCTCCCTCCTCCCGCCGCTAATGCAGCAAGGGCTATAACGGTGTTTGTGCAGCTGTTTCCTACTCACTGACGTGAACCCCTTGAACTACTATCACTTGGACTCCCCCTCCTTTGCTTACGCGTAGGTTGTCGCGGGCTAGCTCTTAGATTAGATTGAATGGCCTACTACGTAAATCACTTCACTTTAAATCTAACCCTTACAAACTATCATTATGGACAACAGTGATACCGTCAGAAATGTTATGAACACAAACAACCTGACGAACGATGATGGACGTTGACTGAAGGTAACGTTGTAAACTTACTTCTTTTCTACCCAATGTTATTTTGTTCAGAATAATAACCTATTTGTAGGTTCTACCTCATTAGGTAGAAAAGGAATTAGAGCAGCCGCGAGAACACAAGTTCAGACAAAGGAACAGAAGAGATTTGCCAATGTTAATAGACGTTCGCAAGAAACACAAGCAGAAAGACGGCTTCGCCTGGAGACTAATGCCATGCGTCAGCGATATCGACACTTCCAAGAAACCATAGATCAAATGCTGCAAAGAAGACACGGAGATGCGATTCGCCATCAAACTAACCGCTCCCAAGAAACCGAAGTCCAAACCCTGCGAAGAAGAGAGCTAGGTAGGATAAGAGATTCGCAACGTCGGCAAAACGAATTACCCAGACGTAGAAGTACACGTCTGGCTATGCAATAATCACAAAGAGCGGATCTACGCTCAACCGATGCTGAAAACTCAAGTTCGCAACCAATTCACATACGGTTTGGCAACTCTGGCCCATTGGTTGCTTCCATAAACGCTCAAGTGTGAAACAAAGCCTCACTCAATTACAACCCGATTCTTGGTTATGCGGGAGATGCAAATGTTTCCATTGGGAAGATGGAGGAAGTTTGTGGACATTGTCAGGTGAAAACATGGATTGGTGAGACAATCGGCATGGGCTGTTCCATCGGCAAAGTTCTACTGAATAACTTCCCTCCAACCACCAGAAATACTCCAAACATTACTTGCTGGTAATACCGATGACTCGAAAATTTTTCTTTCGAACATAAGTAAATACAATGGGCGTTTCAAATGACCAATATTGTTCATGAGGTTGGCTTATGCCTACCTTTAAGGTGGAAGGCCAAGTTTGCCACAGGATTGGATCGTTACTACCTCCTCCTTATGACGAACCGACATTTCTACAAACATACTTCGCAGAAGACATCAAGCTGCAGACTCAAAGCCGATCCCAAGTGTACCCAGGCTTGAAGCATCTCATAATATTGTCCCTTCAAGACATGTTACACCAGTGCAACAGCTACGTTAACAGTTTCAAGTCCGCCCTGGAGATGCACGCTTCCATTGACTTTACTATTGCCATAGATGCCGATAAACGTCCTCGTGGAGAAGACCAACGAAAATATAATGCTCCCACATGCAACGAGGTGGCCGTCATCATGTCAGAAACACAGTACGGCAACAGGGATATTGTCTTGAGAAGGAGAGATGATAGGCTGCAAAGGATATATGGGACACACCGTTCATACGGGCCTTACAATACCCTCTCATGCATGTTAATGGTGAAGATGGTTACCACTTCGGTATACCTCAAATTGGCATCCGTAAAACAGTAAGTTGTAAAACGTTCTACTCTTACCACTTTATGATTCGAGCACGAACTTTCAACCTGCTTTGTCGATTCAAAACGTTGTTCCTTCAATTTGCTGTTGATATGTTTGCCAAAATGGAAACAGAGCGCCTTTGCTATTTCCGCACACACCAGAAAGAACTTCGCGTGGACAACTTCATCCACCTTAGAGACAATATCCTTGCTGGTGGTGGTAATGATGGTGGTCGCGGTCAACCTTTCATCTTGCCGTCAAGCCAAATTGGGTCTCCTCGCTATATGCATGAGAAAACTCAAGATACGTTGGTTTATGTTAGGCATTTTGGTCGCACGGATCTATTTATTACGTTTACCTGCAAACCATCGTAGCCTGAAATTACTGATGAGTTGTTCCCCGGTCAACAGCCACAGAACCGCCATGATTTGTCCGCGCGGGTATTCAAGCTTAAGTTGAAAACCATGATGAGACTCATCACAAAATTCAAAATTTCGGTGATGCTCAGTGTCACATGTACACTGGAGAGTGGCAAAAGAGAGGATTACCCCACGCTTACATTTTGGTCTGGCTAAAGGGAAGATTGCACTCTTCCGATGTCGAAAAACTGATATGCGCAGAGTTGCCGGACCGATCCGTTGACCCTGTCCTGTTTGAAACGATCAAAACATAAATGGTGCATGGCCCATGCGGTCAGATAAATCCCAACAGCCTTTGCATGAAGGAGGAGAAATGTACCAAGAGATATCCCAAGCGTTTCCTAGATGCAATTTAGACCGACGGGGATGGTTACCCTCTTTATAGAAGGTGACAACCTGAGATTGGCGGATTCAAAGCAGTTATCAATGAAAGGCGAAACTGTGGTGTGGTAATTGATAGCCGTTGGATTGTGCCGTATTGTCCCTTACTGTCAAAAGTATTCAATGCCCACATCAATGCTGAACTTTGCAACTCGTCAATGTCTATCAAGTACGTCTGTAAGTACATCAACAAAGGATCCGATGCCGCAATGTACTCCCCAACCGTCGTAACAACAATGATGAGATTACCCAGTACGAAATGGGCAGATACGTCAGCAGTAATGAAGCATTCTGGAGAATCTTTGGTTTTTATATCCATAACCGTTTTTCGGCCATTGAACACTTAAGCGTCCAACTGGAAAATGGATAACGGATTTACTTTACGGAAGGACTCCGCTTGGATTAGCTTCAGAATCCCAAAGATACAACTTTGACTGTTTTCTTCAACTTGTGCCAGCAAGATTTGTTTGCCCAGACTCTTTTATACATTCAGGACCCTCATATTACACATGGAATCGAAACAAGTGGGCCCGACGAAAGGTAGGAATTCCAGTTGACGGACATCCGGGCATCAATTATGATGTGAAAATGGTTAGAATATACACTGTTCACCCCTCTCAACAAGAATGCTTCTATTTACGAATGTTACTCCATGAAGTTAAAGGTCCAACATCGTTTGAAGACCTTAGGACGATTGACGGTTTTCTGTGTTCAACTTACAGAGAAGCCTGCGCGAGGCCTGGTCTGCTTCAAGATGCTAATCAGTGGGAGAATAGCATTGCTGTCATCGCTAACGCTCCATTTCAATTACGATGGCTACTGGCGTTCTTAATTAGAAGTTGTGAGTTGAACTGCCCCTATGATCTACGGTTGAAGTACAGAAATGATATGTCCAAAGACTACCGACGTCAACTACAGTTGCAAAATGTCAATGTTCCCATAGACTTCAATGCGGACAACAACATGTAAGGAAGCCCAAGGCGAAGCCGGGCTTCCGCGCTAGTTAACACTAAAGCTCTACTTATTAAAACATTTTTTCGAATTGAAAACAAAATTCAGTATTTCGGCTGGGATTTCATGAGATAGGACGTCTACGAGGATGGCAGGTCACTTCCACCACGCCAAACCTGTCAAAGTATTTACAGTAAAGCCGCGTCCTCTCCGTCAGTGAAGAAAAACATGATTCTCAAGGCTGCTTGCATACTTTTTTAGGCTAAGATGATAGCCTCGGACGCGCTCTCTAGCCGCTTGATGAGCATGCATGTGTATTGTTCGTTAAATAAACCTTACGATGACGAGGGCTTGTCGTAGTTGAGCCTACCAGCCGAGGTAGGGCGGGGGGGGCAGTGATCGGCATTACTGACCAGTCCGCGGGCGGAATTAACGATCTGCTGGAGAGACAAGGCAGCATGGACCAAGCAGCGATCGCCTAATGGCAGTACTGTACTGGATCTGACTTTGTCTTGACACCGAGGCCAAGTGAGAAAGTAAGGGAGGGAGTGAGATAGATACACCGAAAGTCTACTCTCGCTATGATCCAGCGCAAGTCAACGTCGCTGATGCGCAAATGATATCCTTCAACACTATATTCACCAGATTCAGTTTTTTCTAGTACACAATGGTTCCACGGAGATTTGACGGACAAGTCCGAAAATTGCACAGTTTAAAGTATGCTCACCCCATTTTCTTGTGTGGTGGTAGTGTAATCAATAACTAAGAAAACGTGGTATTCGGCAACCGAGGGAGGATTTAATTGTAGTGACACAGTATAAAATGCAGTCGAAATTGCTCTTACGATCGCCCAACTCTCTCCTCCCCTCCTCCAGCACGATACTGGAATAGGAGGGACCTACCTCCTGGAGGGGTTACATATTATGGTGTCCCAATACTTACGATAACCCTAGCTATGACCTTAAACCCAAACCTACTTTATCAGGTATTTAATACATGGATTGTGGGTAGTTCCCGACCCCAGACCCTTCCTGGGAGGGGAGAGGGCATAATTAACCCCCACCCAAACTATGATCATAAGAGCAAGATTAAATACCAAAGAATGTTGGACGTCTTGAAATACACAGTTCAAATTGTAGCTTTTCAATTTCCTCAGAAACTAATTTTTAACTCGGATTAGCTCATTATATACAAGGGTCTACGGACGCAGACCGAAAATTGGAGTTTCTATCCGGAAGCAACCAGGGAATGCTGGGGGAACCTAGTGATAAGCCGAACTCGTCGCAGCTGCGCCATGCAGCGGCAAATTATTTACAAAACGTACATCGGGGCTTTAACTAGTACCTGCGATGCGTGTATGGTGAATAATTCTACTCTTTATGCACCGTTCGGGGAGGCGCGACTTAACATAGGATAAAGTTCTGGGGTTGGTTTCTCTGGCACTGTCCTCACAGGCATTATGCATGGCATTTAACAATGGCGTATTGGCGCTGAGCATTGTCGCGTTCACTTAATGCAATGTGGTCTTCTTCTTTTTTGTTTGCTATTTTAGATTAATTTGCATCAAGTTATGTCCGTAATTGCTAATCTCGACTCTAATTCTCTCCGGTCATTCCGGTACCTCGGACGGAATGGCTGCTCCCACCAGACACTGCAAGCGACGGCCAAGATAAAAGATAATGCCAAAAAGCAAGGGGAGAATAGAATAGCCATTTCCGATTATTAGCTGTCTGATTGGAAGATTGTAAAAACAGCATTTAAAACAGAACTGAATGGATCCATGAATTTCGAGAATGCTCATCAGGTGCTACCTCTTGCTGCATAATCTGAGTGACGAATGAGAAAATACAAAATTGAATTCGTATAGAGAGGTTAAGCAGGTCATAGGATATAGTCATGAGGGCTAATCAGTAGAGTATGCGAGATAAAACGATACAGAAAGAAAAGCAGTGGAAAAAAAGCGTAAAGGTGGGTAGGGAACTGTGTAAATCAGGGACTCGGATGTTACCAAGACAAAGGTAGGTTAACTACATGTTCCAACGGTTTACAGAGGTAAGGTTTTCACCGCCGTATATAGGCTGCCTCCAGGTAGCGCAAGGTTCGCGTTGTTCGTACCCGAACAAGTACTCGGAAGGCAGTTTTAGGGTCAACAGGATGACCCGTATCGATCAGTTGGTTGGCCGATAGCATTTTGTGGGCACCTGTGATTAGCTGTCCCAGGGGCAGATCGAGAACTCTAATCACGTCACATCTTGCGCGGCACGGGCGCTACAGCCGTACAAATTTCACACAACCTAGGCCTTGAGCCTAGATGCTTTTGTCATTGAATGTTTATAAGTCCAACGTTCAGAAGAAGAAGATGCGCTCACTGGAACAAGGGCTTTATTTTCCTGACGTTTCGGATTCCCTCGGGAATCCTTAATCATAGGTGATGATAACAAGGTCATGGTCATGCGCAGATGGGGTGGAGACATGCACATGCTGCACAGTATTTATAGTTCGTAGTGGTCATCCGCGTGTGTGTGATAATTGTTCACTTCTGTAGCCACCGCTTGTGTCTAAGTTGATGCGGTACTGGCTTGACACTGCGCTTTCGACTCACTAATTGCCATGTCAGCGTCAGATGCGGGCCTGATAATTGCATGGCAATTATTCCCGCTGTCGTCAGAGTTGTTATTGCGTCCAGCCCCTCCCAGGTGACTGATTCTCTTGCTCAGGAAACTTCTCAGTACACCGTATGGGAACGCCAAATCGTTGCGCTTTTTAATGGACTGGGGCCTGAGAACCATGACTCCAGCAGCTCGCAGCTCACGCGATTGTCGCCTCTTGCGAGGATTTCGGCCTCGTCAAGCTTGAAAATATGGCCATGTCCCGTCGAGTGAACTGCAACCTGAGAGTTGGCGTCGTTCTTTCTCACCATCGCTGCATGCTCGGCCATTCGCATCGGGAGTAATCTTCCGGTTTCTCCGACATAGTTGCTTTGTCCACAACTACACCAGATCCTGTAAAAGACTCCAGCCGTTCCCTGCCATGGCATTGGGTCCTTCGGTCTCATGACCCGGCGCCTAATGGTGGCTTCTGGCCTGTGTGCAACTCCAACTCTAAGTGGGGTGAGTAGGCGGCTGACCGCTTCCAATACATTCTTCACGTACGGAAGAGCTCGCCAAACTTTTGGGCCAGTTGGTAGTGATTTCGTTTCTCGTTTGCGTATGCATTGGTTGACAAAATTGCGCGGGTAACCATTCGCTCTCAGTACCCGTCGAAGGGGTTGTAATTCAGCAACTTTGCCTTTCACTTCGCTGCAATGCGTCTCAACGCGCCGGTAAAGCGCTCTTACGCAGCTGCGTTTGTGACCAAGTGGGTGGTTGCTGTTGTAGTTCAGGACTTACATAGTGTTGGTTGCTTTCCTGAACACTTTAGTTTTAAGAGCACCACAGTCTTTGCAGCAAACGAGGAAATCCAGAAAGGCCAGCTGGTTGTTCTGTTCTTCCTCCATCGTAAAGTGAATGTACGGGAAGACGGCGTTTAGACGTTCCTTGAATGTCAGCACCTGATCCCGCTCAATAACGACGAAGGTGTCGTCCACCTACCGAGCCCAGAATTTCGGTCTGTGGTGTTGGAAAACTCGCGACTCCAACCGTTGCAGGACCGCCTCTGCTATGAGTCCGGAAATCGGCGAACCCATGGGTGTGCCCTTCATCTGCTCGTAGATAGTTTCGTTGAAGGTAAAGTACGTCTTCAGGCAGAACTTCAGGAGCTGGAGGATTAGGGCGTGCCCGAGGTATTCTCCGTTTCATCGTATTTCTCTCGTAGGAGTAGTTGGATAGTCTCTACAGCCAGGTCCTGCGAAATAGAAGTAAAAAGGGACGTGACATCGAAGAAAACCATTATATAATTTGGCTGGAGGCTTACCCCTTTAAGTTTCTCCAAGAATTGTGGTGACGACCTGACTGTTGTGTCTGAATCAGCGGTCAAGAATTTGAGCCGTCGGAACAGCCAATTTGCCAGTCCGTATGTTGGAGTTCCTTTGAGATATACGACTGGTCGGAGGGGTGTGCCCTCTTTGTGCACCTTCGGGGGACCATAGAATCGGGCCAGGGCCGTTTCTTGCGCTCTCGCCATGCGTCGGTCGATTGGCGATATTGCACCTGAGTTCTCCATTGCCAGCAGCGTTGCGTTGATCTCGCGTGTCAGCGTTTTTATGGGATTGGATTTGCAGGGGACGTAGGACTGACGATCCTCTAACAAAGTTTGAGCTTTGTGAACGTAGTCTGTCCTGTCCAATACGACAGTGGACCGCCCCTTGTCCACCGGCACGATAACGAGGTCACTGTCGGTTCTGAGTTCGTTAAGTGCTGGAATTTGGCGCAAAGTCACAGGTATTGTGAGCAGTTACTATCTCCGTATCCTGCTTAGGCGTCCATACAAGTCATCTTTGTATAGTGACGTACTGGGTAGATTTTTATCGGTAGAATGCCCTAGTTCGAGCTCCGATGCCAGCCGCTTAGCATCGTCATAAAAGAAGGTCAAACTCGGGTTTATCCACTTCCGTACAACATGGGGTCCCACACTAAATTCCAGTGGGATAAATAGACCAATGTCCTAAATTTAAAAATAACTCCAACCCCAATCCTAGCCTTAATCACATCCCTGCCACTAACCCTCTTAACCAACGTCCATCAGCCAGATTAACTGCATTAAGTTTCAAACGAAGCGTAACCTGTGGATCATGGAAGAAGTGTCAACCGAAAAATTATTATTTAGAGTATCGAACAGTTCTGAGCAAAACATGCTTCACGAATTTCGTATGTGAATACTGTGAAAACCAATCATTCTGTCACTAATGCTACTGCTACGGACTGAGGCCTAGAACTGGTCTTCCCACCAAAACTAAGAGTCAGTGATTGGGCGTTCCTGAGTAAGGAAACAATTTTGTGTGTTCGACCATCGATTCGATGAAGTCCACCAAGTGACCCAACAGGTTGGTACAGTAGGTGACGGCCTCAGGGTTTCGTTTTAAGTTATAGAGGACTTAGTTAGCAGCTCCGCATTCTTCACCTTCTCCCATGAGTCTCGAAGAGACTAGACGGGTCAGGCGTGGGCTGCTGTATCAAATGCAAGCCAATGCACCGCCTAACCTAGTCTTAAGTGACAGTAGTCTTTTGCGCTGTTACTACTGTACTATCTATCCTCTCTCACCCTTTGTAGGTGTGAACAAAGGCCAAAGGAGGCCAAGACTGATACGGCTACTACTGTATCTACTACTACTGGCTAACAACGTAACCGAGTCTCATAATCAGTACTATCTCTGACGCTAAAATTTGTCAGAAGTGACGCTGGTTTGAGTAAGCTCTGGGGCGCATAGCCGCTTGTCTCAACAAGGAGTGTGACTCTGGGTTAGAACTATTTCGTGTAAGCACATGCGTTGACCCTGAGCAGAAAAGCGTTTGCGTTAGTTTCCACCCTCTCAACTCTATTCATCAGGCTGTGTCTTCTTAGATAGTAAGATACTGCTGCTATAGGTTCGTGCCTATACTATGAGTGCTAATTTCGATTACTCATGTATGGTAAGGCCAGTAGATAGTATACTATAACTATTTCTTGCATGTGCTTTTCAAGAAGCCGCACCAAATATGCACTCGCAATCTGTGTGAGGTAATGGTGATTAGCATTTGGATAATAATAGGGCGTTTGTAAAGTAATGTACAAGTCCTACCATGCACTTATGTCATGCAGTTTGCCGTCTATAGCCCAATTACAGACCTACCACAGTATCCATCTATAGCTTGGACTTTTCAGAACCCCTGCTCGTATCCTTTTGATCCCAGCACGTTTTGAGAATGGGGCTTTAGGGTATTCCGAGTAGAAACCCAACTTCAGCAACTGTCAAACCAGAGTGCTGGAAACCAAGGCTGGTACTGCTACTGATATTTCTAATATTACTTAGTCGGGGTGCAGCTGGTTGGTAGTATTTCTGGTATTATTTTTGACTGCATGAAGTTATAGCCAGCTAGACTTTAAAGTGAGCTAGATTTGAGTTTGCTGTAACAAATAAGGCAATTTAACTGCTGCTGTCACATTTTACAAAGGTTGGACCAGTATACTGCTGCTAGGGGTAATATGCCACTGCTAAGAGTGTTAATTATAGTAATCATAGTTGGGTAGTAATACATTCTTTAAATTGGTATCGATAGTTGACATGACAGTCTAAGTCAGTACAGCAGGAATAAGGAAATATTAGTGACGCTGGTAGCGATAGTGATAGTGGTAATTACTATAAAAGTATTCAAAGTTCAGTAGTAAGGCATGCAGCCTATTTTATCAATTTATCATAACAGGTGGAAGCATGAGCTTACCGCGATACAAGTACGGTACTAGGGGACTACAGTGTTGCTGAGATTGCAATAGGCTAAAGGTTTGACTAGGCTTTGAGGACTAGACTGTACTATCAGAGCTTAGGAAATCTAGCTGAGAGACTTGACTGCGTATGCTAAGAGGTACATTTGTGTATAAACTGTATAATGAAGTGACAACCAGCTAGATTATAATTATGTGCATTTAATAAAGCGAATTTACTGCTGTCGTTAGGACAGCTAGACTATACTAAAAGAATTAAAGAATAGCAAGCTTACGCGCATCCTAGGCTTCATGCGGGCACATGTTTCCGCATCTTCATCTGGTGATTGTGTGAGACACCCGTGTTGTCTTGAGAGCATGCGTCCTCTGTGTGAGTGTGCAGATCAGCAGATTTAGGCAGGGTGATTTGGCCGGACATCTAGCAGATTTGGTTGTCTTGCGAGCTATGTAGTCGTTTACGTCGATCGAGCGGCCTGATTAGGTTTTGAATGGCCAATGACTGCCAGATTTGTAGGTTAGCGAGTGCGCCCACATAAAGGCCCCTAGACTCCTTGAACACGTTGAACGTGCTTGCCTGGTTTTCCATATGTAAGGCCAATGGAACCACTCTTGTAGCAATGGTCTAGTTTGAATGTGGTTAACCCCCAGATAGCTAGCTCGGCGTAACTTCTGTTCAGTAGGGGCGCATCTTGCTCTAGAAATTAGCTAAGCTGGATGAGAAAAAAAAGCATCCAATATTTTGCAATAAGCATATAAGGTGGGAATATGAGCCTACGATCGTCCTCCTTTTCGCCCGAGACGCATGTGTAGTACACCCGGGTATTTTCCTTTCACTGGTTGTGTCTAGTACGTCGTTCCTCTACCGTGTGGGAGGCGCAGATCAGCAGGTGTGTGCAGATTTGCCATTTGATGGCAGTTGTGCGGTTATCCCGAGCGGGTTGTCTGTTTGGAAGCTGTTAGCACGTTTTTGAAGGCTATTGCCGATCGGGCACTGTGATTGGCTTGCGAGAGGTCAATGGCTACCCCCCTTTGCAGATGAGCCTGTGTCCGAGTAGGCCCTAGAATTCTAAATGGAGGCCCCTCTTACT
Organism: Ligula intestinalis; assembly: GCA_036362985.1. Lineage (NCBI taxonomy): Eukaryota > Metazoa > Platyhelminthes > Cestoda > Diphyllobothriidea > Diphyllobothriidae > Ligula > Ligula intestinalis. The sequence goes on from JAYGXS010000978.1 coordinate 12,238, forward strand.
CCAGATGTTAGCGCAGTAGGTTAACAAAGTGTTCCCCATATTGTTGTAATACCTGGGTGAGAAAGCAATCATCCAATATTACACTATAACCACACCAGATGGCAATATGTGCTTACCATCGCCCGTTTGTTTGCCATAAATGAGTAGGTAAGAAACCCGTGTTTTACTTTCGGCGTTTTTGTAGAGTACGTCCACCGCGTGCGGAGGAACGTAGGTCAGCAGATACGTGCAGATCTGGCATTGTGATGGCAATTGTGCGACTATCCCTAGCGGGGTCTCCGTCGGCTAGCTGCCAGCGCGTTTTGACGGCTATTGTCGATCGAGCGCTATGATTGGCTTGCGAGAGGCCAATGGCTATTCCTTTTGCAGGTGAGCATGTGTCCGACTAAACGCGTAGGCGCCTTAATTTCGATCGTAACCATCAAGCTACCTTGCGTGATGGTGTTACAGTCGCTTAAAATAATACCCCTAACATCTTCACCAGCGACATCGTCATCATCATCACGTTCGGCATTTATGATTTTGGGTCCCCTTTAACACCATCTAAGTAAGTCAACTAGATTGAAATTTAATTAGGTTAATTGTTATGTTTAGCTGCTAAGAAGTACCTGCAAGGTCTGCAGTGAGCGTAAGATTAGAAACTATGATAATGGGACCAGTCCAAACTAATATAGCTGAAAAATCATGAAATAAGACAATCAACTGCATATGCTAATATATGCACTAGCGTCTGAACTAAGTAATGAGTTATTAGCCAAGCAGCTTGAAACAGAGCTGGATAAGAAATCTCCTTTTTAAGTTTTAATTTACCTAATGCAAGAATCTTAATCGTAAACTCAGCTAGGAGAACCAAACTGAACTAGAACAGAGCCATTCAACATCTGAGTTAAAATACGCCTACTGTATCATTTAACCTACTCTTGTGGCTAGCAGTAAGTAGTGAGAGCACAACGATATAGGTAGGTTATTTGGTGTAGTAACTTCGGTGTTGTGTTTGAGGAAATGTGACCTTTATTTTGTCGACTCGTACCCCGAGTAATTTTTGCCATATCTTGATCTGGCCCATATTTTCTCACGCGCTAAGTTCCCGCGAGTCGTTTAGGGGGCACAATGTGGTTAGTTCAGTGAAATAATTACCCAATAGCATGCTCCAGTAGTAGCACCGTCCTGCGAGCGCTTCCATTTCTAGTGGTAACGATGCATTTAAGATGCTGAGAGCAAGGCACGTCCATTACCATGACCTGGCTGCAAGTCCACAAGTCATCTGAATAATATTTGCCGCACAAGGCTTTGTGTATTTTATATTACCCGCCAGCTGCTGCTGCTATAGCTTTCTGAAGTATCCTATCGAACTTGTCTGTAGATATTATAGACTGACCATGTAAAGCGCTTTGAGTATTGCAGATAGGAAGAATATAGGATGAGACTTAACTCTTTCATCTTGACCTGAGGGGGGGGGGAGGAATAGCTTGCCTTTGGGCATTTCTTCGTGGTGGAAGCCGTTTCCTCATATCGCGAAAGGCAAGGCGGTAATTGACCCATCCATCGGCCAGCTGGTGGAGGAGGTTGGCTGCGTGATATGTGCGATAGAAGAGTGTGACGCGATGGAGGGAGTAGGCAGATTTGTGCTTGTACGCGAGCTGGTTGGAGGGGCTTGTGTTTTGGCACCGTTCGTCTGTTGGGTAGGGCCCCTTCGGGCCGCCCTTTTTGCCTTTGCGGTAGCGATCCTACTGGTCTCATAGGTAGCTGTATTACTTTTTACTGTACGTCGCCAAGCAGGTCGGTCCTGCGCGAGTTGTTCCCAGGTCTTCGTGTTGATTTGAAGGCACTTCATCGAGTTTTCAGGGTGTCCTTGTAGCGCTTCTTTTTTCCTCCCTGCAGGCGAGCCCCTTCAGCGACATCACCTTATAGCAATCGCTTTGGTAGTCTTTTGTCGTCCATCCACGCCAGATGGCCGCTCCAGCACAGCTGTTTCCGCATCAGCATGGCGTGGATGCTGAAAGTTTTTTGCCCTCTCCAGCACCTCTGTGTCCGGAATCCTGTCCTGCCATCGCAACTTTAGTATTCTGCGGATACAGCTCAGGTGGAAATGGTTCAAATTTTGAGCTTGGTTTGCGTAGACGGTCTAGGTCTCTGCTCCATATAGGCGTGATGGAGGACGACAGCCCTGTACATCTTTAGTTTCATAGATAGTTGCAGCCCGTGGCAATTCCAGACGGAGGCTTTAAGTCGACCAAATGTTTGACTAGCTTTGCAGATTCGGTGAGCAGTCTCGTCGTCGGTTTTGCAGTTGCGGGACAGCGTGCTGCCTAGGTAGGCGAAGCGTTCCACAACTTTTAGTTCAGTGTTGTTCACCTTTATTCGTGGAGCATTACAAACAACACCGGGTGGCGGTTGATGAATTTCCACCGTTTTAGTTGTGTTGATGGTAAGTCCAAAGTTGGTGCAGCCGTTGGCGAATAGGTCCATACTTCTTTGCATGTCCACTTCTGTTGCGGTATTTAGCACATAGTCATCCGCGAAAAGCAGGTCATGGACTTTGGCCTTGGAGACGCGCGTGGGCGCTTCCATACGTCGGAGGTTCAAGAGTTGCCCATCAGTTCTGCCAGGGTTCTCATTTCTGTAGGCGTCCATCAGCATGGCAGAGAGCATGATACTGAAGAGGGTTGGCGCGAGGACACACCCTTGCTTCTCCCCGTTTGTCACTGCTAAGGCCTCGGATACTGTTCCATCTTCAGTTACGCATGCCCTCATACCGTCGTGGAGCTGGCGTACCATGTGGATGAGGTGATCCGGGCAGCCGAATTTATGCATGACTTTCCAGAGTCCGTACCGGTTCACCATGTCGAAGGCTTTGGTCAAGCCCATGAAGGTCGCGTAAAGGTGAGTATGCATCTCTTGACACTTCTCCTGTAGCTGTCGCGCGGCGAAGAGCATGTCTGCGGTGCCACGATTGCGGCGGAAACCACACTGGCTTTCTGGTAGGAGCCCTTGTTCTAGGTGGTTGTTGAGGCGGTATAGGAGGACACGTGCGAAGATCTTCCCTGCATGGTTGAGCAGCTAGATCCCTCGGTGATTGTCGCAGAGTCGTCTGTCTCCTTTGTGCTTGTAGAGGTGGACGATTGTAGCGTCCTTGAAGTCATGGGGTACTTGCCCTTGACATATGAGTTGCTGACCGCCGCATTTGTAAATCTCAGCAGAACTAGCGTCTGGTCCAGCTGCTTTCCCGCTGGATAATGACTGCACTGCTCCGATGGTCTCCTCCACCGTGGGTGGGAGATTAAGTTCATAGTTGATTTCTATCTGAGGTAAGCGGTCGATGGCAGCATCCGAAATAGTGGACGGATGGTTTCGTACGCTTTGGAAGTATTCACTCCAGCGCTTTAGTATCGGTGTCTTCTCAGTGATAAACGTAGCTCCGTCAGTGCTGAACAGGGGTGCTTTTCCTTTCATTGTGGGACCGTAGACAGCTTTGAGCGCAGCAAAGAAAATTTTCTAGTCATTTCGGTCCGCATAGCTTTGTATTTCCTCGGCCTTTTGAGCCATCCAGGCAGCCTGTATTTCCCGCAGTCGCTGTTGTACACAGCGGTGGCTCTGATAGAAGGTTGTTGTAGAAATATCGGAAGGATGATCAAGGTAGGCTTTGTGCAGGCGGTTTTTGTTATTAAATAGGATGCAGATATCTGCGTCATTCTCGTCAAACCAGCACTGGTGTTTGTGACGTACATTTCCAAGGACACGTTTAGCGGTCAGTTGGATAATGTCCCGCATTTGGCACCATCGGGACTCCACGGAGACGTTTTCATCAGCAATTGGTATGTGGGCCAACCTTTCATTTAACTCCTTACTGAAATGCAGACGATTGGAAAACATATTCAACGAAGCAATGCTAAACTTACCCGGTGGACGCTTACCCTGAGGTCTCCTGGGGGTTTTGAGACGGATCCTAATTTTGGAGATGACGAGCTGATGGTCGGTCCCTCCATCGGCACTTGGGATTGCCTTTGTTACAAGTACCTCCTGTTGGTCACGCCGCCGTACGAGGAAATAGTCCAGGATATGCCAATCTCGATCCCGCGGATGCATCCATGTCAGCTTTTTTTGACGTGGGAAGCGAAAGAGGGTGTTTGTCAGGATGAGGCCATGCTCGGTGCAGGTTCGCAGAAGGAGCAGACCATTTCCATTCATGACGCCAAAGCCAAGAAACCCTATCACCCCCCTCCAGGCAATATGGTTTCTGCCGACGCGAGCGTTGAAGCCCCCCAGGACAATCAGCTTGTCCGACCTCAATGAAGCCGCCAGAAGAGCCTGCAGATCCTCGTAGAACTATTCTTTTGTCTCGTCAGAATTTGTCATCGTGGGGGCGTAAACGCTGATGATGGTAGCGAAATTGTTTGCTTGAAGAGGCAGACGGAGGGTCATCAAGAGGTCGTTTTTGCCCTGCGGCAGAGTGGGCAGGCGTCCCACGATTCCTGTCCGGAGGGCAAAGGCGATGCCAGCCTTGCGTCGCTCTGCCGCTGGCCTGCCACTCCAGAAGAAGGTGTAGCCAACGCCCACCTCCTCTAGTTGGTTTTGGTCGGGGAGGCGAGTTTTACTTAGTGCAGCGATGTCAACCTTGAAGCGTGCCAGTACTCAAGCCAATAGCGTAGTTCTCCGTTCAGGTAAACACATTCTAGGGCTATCTAGGAGAGTACGCACATTCCAGCATGCTAGTGTTAGATTATCTCCTTTAGGAGCCTGACCCTGTGTACTAGTGCGCGTAGGAGAGGGCATGACATGGAGTGTTGATTGCACCACAAGTCCAAGTTAGCGAATGAACCACAGGAGAGTTCAGCAGTGTGTGTCTCTTATCCGCCGCCAATGCAGGCTTTCGGTGAAGCGGAAAAATAACGCTAACTTTCAAGTCGCGGCTCGTTTGACGAGACCAAATCACAAATTTAAGTTAGATGAGGCTGATATTCTTGCAAGAGTTGACAGCCACGTAAGCCGCGGGCTACTTGA
>JAYGXS010000979.1:0-17219 GCA_036362985.1 Ligula intestinalis
TGTTCAAATACAACCGTTCTGTGTACAAGGTCGCCGTGGTGTCTTGTGTATGCGTTTGCCACTGTTCATGTGGGGGTGTGGGCGTGCGTGTGGGATGTCTGATTGGTCAGGTCAAAGGCCCAGTCACGAGAACAATAACAATGGATGGAGAGGCAGACTGAGCCGGTGAGCCCAAGGTAAGCGCTGTCTGCAGATGTGGCCTAGACTGTGCTGTTGCTGTTGTGTCTGCTAGTTAACAAGCCTGTGAGGGCCACTCGGACGGAAGGGGAAAAAGGAGACACTGCAGCAGCCACTGGGCCAAACCTGGCGGGACATTGAGACAGCTGCCACAACAGTACCACGAGACCTTCGGAGACATGCATCTATTATCAACAGTTTGCCCTGCTCTGACTGCCTCTGCATTTCAAACTGAACGCTTTGGGCGTGTTCTTGTTTCTACTTCGCGACATAGTCGGTTTAAACAGGTTACGGTAAGCCTGTTTTATTTGTCCTTACGTCAGTAGCAACGTTGTTGCAATCGGCACAGGATATCTTGTCAACCCAGCGCAGACTATCAGGTGTGCTGGCCGGGAGAGGGGGGGGTTGATAGGGGTAACTTGTCACTTATTTGAGAAGCGGAGGCTACAAACTACAGTGGCGTCAGGTCAGAACGATAGTAGTCTTCAAGTGTGGTCATGTAACCAGGGAAGGGGTGGGTGGTATATCAGCAGACAGCTCACTCACATACAGTAAGACGAATTTCAATTTCGGTAGTAACTTCAGAAAACCTGACACCACAGAGTGTGTTCGTTTGATATGACATTTATTATTTTTCTACTAACATAATATACAGGGAGGACAGCGATTGCGTTAAAATACACAAGGGGCGCCTTTAAAACCTGGTTGCTAGCTGCAGCTACAAAGTACAATATTTTGGACAAGTGTTTTGCTTGAATTCATTTATGCACAGAGGGAGTGGGAAGGTGTTACTTTTTAGTTTGAAGGTAGCATTACAAAGTCTTCCACAAATGATCCGTCCATTCAACGTGGTTAAAGGGTCCTGCGTGCAAAGGACAGCAAAGAAACATCCTCAATGGGACATGCTGATCACAAACTGCAGCTGTTGGACTCGTGGATAAACTCCGGTGCATTCAGTGCGAAATGTGCGCGAGAAAGATATCCCTTCAACAAGGCGATAGCGTATAGTTCATTTGGACTAGACGTAATCCTTTAAAGAGGTTTATTTGACTCAAATCGTCCGCATATGAAATGGGTCAGTCTGATAAGTTTGTTGTTCAGTGAACGTACGACAATGGCCATGTGATGTTATTTGGTGAAGCGGCATGTTCGACCCCCGCTGAGGTCGAATAATTCAGTGAAACTTATGTTTCAAGAAGGAACTAGCAGCGTTCCTGGTCGGAAGACTTGCAGCATTACCTATGATTAAGGATTCCCGACGGAATCCGGAACGTTGGGAAACTAAAGCTCTTGTTCTAGCGGTCGTTTCTTCTTCTTCTGAACTGCTTCCTGGAACTCGCATATTTATGTCTATTGATATTCCACAATTGTGACTTGAGTTAGAATTGGTCAGCATGTTTTAATGACCGCTTTAAATTCAGAAAAAGTTTGACCGCCTTTAAGACCTGGCTACTACCTGCGGCTGCAAAGCCCAATAGTTTGGACAAGGAAATTGCTTGAATTCATTTATGCAGAGAGATTGTGGAAGGGAGAGATGGAGGGAATGTAGTGCTTGTTAGTTTAAAATTAGCACTACAAATTTATCCGGAAATGCTCAACTATTCACTGTGGATAAAAGGATTGACGCGCAAAGGGTGGCAACGAAAGATCCTCAATGCGACATGGTGGTCATAAACTGCAGCTGTTGGCATCATGGACAAACTTTGGTGAACTAGGTGCGATATTTTGGTCCCTTCAAAACGGTGATAGCATATTGTACATCTGGACTAGGCGTAATTCTTTAAAGAGGTTTCTTTGACTAAAATTGTCTGCATCTGAATATTACCACCCTCATAAGTTTGTTGTTAGTTGAAAGTGTGGTTGTTGCCACGTTATATTATTTAGCGGAACGGTATGTTCGACCCCCACTAAGGCTGAATAATTCCGTGGACCTTTATTTCAAGAAGGAAATAACAGCGTTAGATCGTCAGCTGACATTCTTGGTCGGAGGACTTGCAGCATTTCCTGTTTATTGTTTGCGCCCATAGCATAATCATTGCAAATTATAGATTGTAATGATGTCTGTTCTCCGATCCTTCAAAGCTGAAACGGTGAAACTTAATCCCTTATCAGATTCTGGGCATGCGCGCGCAGTTGGCTATTAGCGTGATGCGGGTGAATGAATAATCGTCATACGGGAATGAGTCACCGCTTGAACAGTTAATGGGCCGACAACAATTTGTAGGCGCCTGTGATTGGCTTTATGCATGCGGTCCGGCAGCTCAGTAACTCTGACCTAACGTGACCCCTTGCTTGGTGTGGATACCATGGAGGGGGGGGGGGGGTTGGAGGGGGGGGAAAGGGTTTTACAAACGTGCATCTCTGACTATGAATACGATCTTGATATCGTGGTACGTTTTAGAAGTCAAGTTCAGCAGACGTTCGCTTTCGGTCATTCATCATCAAACCTGTACAGCGCTATAACCCATTAACTCCGAATACTCTTCACTCTCTCTCCCATACTGTTCACTGGCTGATTAACCTTTTAATACCCACCCTTTCTTCTATTTCTGTATAGGTCTGGTGATGAATAATCTCCAGCATGCGTTTGCCCCTTCGTTAAAGTGACTCATCACTTGAACTGTGTCCTCGTCCTCAGAAAACTTCCTGCATACAGACAGCCCTCTGTTTTGCCTGCATGACATTCTTCCAACAGGCAGCCTTCTGTTTTACATACATTGCGTTCGTCCTGCCTACAAACTGCCTTCCGTTTTCAATACACATCACCTCTACACCTGGCTCGGATCCCATTACGTAGGAGTTCCATAAGGGCCACATTAAGAATGACCCGTTAACACTGCGCTACTAGGCCACTATACATAAATCCATACTGAGCTAGCCGCTCTGTCTGGGTTATTCTGTCAGTTTGCTACTTTCCAAGCCACAGCTTTGAACGCACAGTGATAGTTTCAGGCGCGTCAGGTTGCTTATTCTAAATTTAGTCGTAGTCCTTGCCCTGCAGTTACAGTAATCTGACACTTGTGTTGAAGACGGCTTATCCTAAGCATGAAAGAACAGTTTAAGGAGATAAATTGCATCTTATTCTCTCAGATTTAATAAACATGGTCTATGCAATATTTGTTTTTCGAAATCATTTGCGCTACGTGTTCTGCCAACTCTGCTTTAAGTCCTCGTTTAGGCTTTTTCGTCGGTCAAAACGGTCACCACTCTACAACTCTGTGTCACGCTGGCACCAATGAGTTTTAACTCACGCGCCGCTTACCAAGCTGCTACATTATAGCAACAACTGCCTACCGTTGTTTGAACAATAATGGCATGATGTATTGAGTATTGTGTACTTAAAAAGATAAATGATGTGCTCGTGTTTCGCACCTCGATAGCTCTTGGTATGACCTGGTTTGTCAGAAAAACATTGTTTGACCAATAACTGCACTGCAGCTCAAGTGTTGTAATTCGTCAAATATGCTCGATACGCTTAAAGGGACAGTGGCATTAAAGTGCATTTGGTTAGCCGACACCGAACATTTTGTGGCATTACAAGGACGCAATCTGCGATTACAGCTTCGGCTTTCTTTTTGTCGTTGGCTTGCCCCAACCCACGTCAGTTATAATAGACATGCACTACCTACAGCAACAACCAAATGAACTAAAGATAAAAAAGATTGGTACGCAGGTTCGAACAGAATCCGTGGTTGCAGAAACTTACATCAGTCGAGCCAGCGCCGTTTACCTATAACTAATGCTCTCCGACGGACCATTAATTACAACAAACAAAATGCGTGAATACTCATCAGTTACTCACACTGTCTTTTAGCAGATGCCGTGGTCTTCCATGCTTGCTTGGACTTCTGGAAAAATCGATGACCGATCGTCTGATTAGTAAGGAATGCCAAGGGAGAGTTGGATGGCCGTTCCTGGCTTATCAGTCCTCGGCAGCCAGCCGCATTTCACATTCGTCGGTAAGTGAGCGTTAAGTCCGATGCTGTGGCGTTGAACTAGGGGCCCGTTTTTATGTCGGTTGCGCTCGTTATTATCATTATTATTATTATTATTATTATCATTATTATTATTATTATTATCCATGTACAGTTCGTTACAGACCATTTTCGATTCCAGTCGCCTGATTGGAGTAAGCTTATTAGTGTATCTGCATGAGAAGATCAAGGTCAAGGCCACCTTCGTCAACGTTGTATTCACCTAGCGTTGAAGGATAACATCGGAAATACGAAACAGGTCTAAACTGAATAATATACATTGGAACAGTTTGCCAAATATACAAGATCGAACGTTTGACTAGTTTCGGGAAACAATCAGGAAAGTTTCAGAATATATTTTGGCGGACGGTGCTTTTGTTGAATAAAGGCCAATCCAGTATAGTCAGGCGAACGAACGTTTTGGATTAATTCATCATCAGGCAAGATAGTATAAGGGAGGGCAGACTTAACGAAAGTTTTAGGCAAACCAAGCAATAGTAACAAGGGGGAAGAGGGGGAGAGGTGTGTAAAGGGATCAGGTGGGTCAGATTCTAGTCTTCATTGGGGACCAGAGAAATGGGGGTGGGGGGAGGGGGGAAGGGGAAGGAGTCCGACAATTAGTTCATGTCGTCCCGTGGTCCTCGTCTCGAACTTTGTTGGGATGTGTGAGGACTCAATGTGTCAAGGTCTTGTGGCGGCGTCGGTGGCCTGTGGATGCTTGATGCCACAGTCTCTTTACTGTTTCGCGGCGTGGTAAGAGGCGTGGGGGCGGATGTTGAAATGGGAGCCTTAATGCCGCTACAAACGCTTTCTGCGCACATAAAATTGGGTTTGTGAGTTACATGGCGACTGCCTCTGCCTTCGTAAGTGTCCGCTGACGCAGGAACTTAGAATGTTTAGCCGGCACCTTATAGACCACTGTAAACGCTTGGTTGACGTCTACCCGATGACTGCTGTTTACCAAGTGAGCCAGAATTGGGCTTGATATTGACTTTAGTTCGCCACACAGGGTGGTGCTCTCGTATGCGTTTGGATAGCCGCTTAGTCGTTCGACCAATGTAATCTGCCCCACAGTAGCATGTAAAGTTGTAAATACACATTGAAGTGGTCTGGAATGGTAGTCTATCCTTGCCTTCAAGGCGAAGAAGTGGAGTGCTTGAGAATAATAACCTTAGCTTGGCTGCTGGATATGTACGCGCGGTTACAGTGTTCAATCGAACCTGTAGAAGTTCGCTTGCTGGATTCCCTTGAAAAGGCTGTGTAAGAAATAAGGCGTTCTTCTCGCTACGGATGAAATGATTTGCTAAAAAATGGTTGATGCTGTGAAGAAAACGGCCGCCCTACTCGATTTATTCAAACAGCCTATTTTTTTATGAACAAGCGATATAATTAGCTCCCTGGCGCTCATGATAGGTGAAGTGGGGGAAACACTGGGACTGCTGAAACCCATTAAGCTGGCTGACGTGTATGGTATCTCTGCAAATACTTTCAACGGATGCTTCAACCAGCCGATATGCTCATTTCATAGCCACTTTGCAAGCTCCATGGCTGTAGAAGAGTCCAAAAAGATCTCATCAACGCCTTTGGCCCAGTGAGCTCTGCGAAGACTAAAACGAGGACGGAATTGATTAGACACCTTAGGGCAGGTATTTAGAGAAATAACGCATTGCCTCACAAAATCTCTGGTCCAATTCTAGTTGCGGTCTACATTGGCTTCCGAAATCTCTCGGCAGTGTTTGCAGCCAATGGCCATCATTACGATCCCGGATACCTTTTTCCAGTGTGCCATAGGTCAAAATCATTCACCCTCCCTAGCCAGTGACCCTGCATGCGTTTGCCTTACGGCAGTCTGACAGACGGCAACAGGCACGTTTATACGGCTGTGGCGGTCAGGGCTGTCAGGTCGACTTTACTGACTCAGTCGTCTACTGTGCGAGAAGTTGCTGAATCGTGCAAGCCAACAGGTTTCCGTGGCTTGGCTAGTGTCAGAGCAAAGTGTCCGGTTGAGAGCGCAGGGGTGGCGATGTCTCGTTGGCGCGGCTGGGACATGGTCGTGCCAACATGAGGGGGTGACTAATTGGACATTTGATTTTTTAGTTCCAGGGCTGAATCGGGGGGGGGGGGGTGAGGGTCCATGAGCGACAAACGACGACGGCCGAAGCGCGTGTGGGTGCGATTGTGACTCAGCTCAGGTCAAGCCTGGGGGGTGACAGTACGTTAGCAGCGTACCTGCAGGTTAGCATGGTTGTCGCGCCCGCCGACTGATAAAGGGGCACCGGAGCGGCCGCCATACGGTCACAGCCGTACAGGCCCACTTGCATATGCCATCGCTCGGCAGACGCTTCGTCAGCGGCTGACACCGCCCCAGACAGCAACCGGGGCAACTGCGCTTTCAGTATTGTACTTCTACCCACGACTTGAACTGAGGATTGCGGCGCTACCGCTACCGAAGTCGCCACATATGCCACCCAACTGGCTTCTAATTTACTGATGCAAACTGTATGTGACCGGGAAACTGATTAAGTGGCCAGTTGACTTTTACGCAGAAAGTTCACAGCAGGTGTGTGCCCCCACGTGGGAGGCAATCTTGATCAACGCGAAGATCAAACAGTACACGTTAATCGGACTGCGCAGAGCCCCCACATCCCATAAGAAATTCCACATATAGCGGGTCTACTAGCACGCCTAGACGCTGATTCACGCCGTGCCGGCCCTTTGCACCTAATCCCAACATCAGATAGCTAACAGGCGCGGACAGCTATCCAGAGATGTAGAGGTGGAGGGTTAGATCACCTCTTATAACACTCCTTCACTATAAAATATCTGAAGAGCATAAACCTATCACGAGGGGCTACAGCTTGCGGCTTAGAAAGCTGGCGGGGTAGCGTCTCCTTCCCAGAGCGGAGAGACGGCACGCAATGACTCCTCCACGTATGTGACCTCTATGACACGCTCACTCAGCTGGGAGCCGAGACACCCTCTTGCATGTGGGAAAACACTGATCATCATGCGCGAGCAGGTCATGTTTTGCACGCGCAGACGGGCTGCTTAGTTTTGTCTGCCTGAACCCGCCTCTAGTCATGCTGACCCTGTCTTGACATTGGGTCCAGGGGGTTGAGGAAGGAAGGAGAGAATGAGCCAGCCTGTTATTGCTGTGAGCTAATTCATGCTAATTCACTCTGCTCTAGGGCACGCTGTCGCATGGACAGTATGTGGCAGCCTGAATTTGGTAGTGCTGCGCGTATTCACCCCCTTCTCATCTGCCAAACCGTTGTCTTGCCGCGCATCCAGCGCTGACTCATCCTCTTACCTATGCGCGCTCTTGCACTTTGGCGCCCCCGCTCTCACCGCGCGTACGCCGAAGCTAATCGATTCCTCGCGAACTCTGACGCCAATACCTCCACCCTTTCCTGATTGGCTGATGACTAGACAGCTTCGCTAAACCCGAGGACATAGACACTTTATACCTACGCAACTAGACTTGGCGACGATTATTGCGGTTGTGCTCGTTCATTCAATATAATCCCTGTTAACACTTTTGCGTGTTACGTCCTTATTATTTTGGGATAAGACTCGCTAGGAGCATCGTTAGTTAGTCCGGACGTCAAAATTCGACAAGTACTCATGCCAGTTAAAACTAGACAATTTCCCGTATTGTGGGTTGAAAGTAAGTTATTCAGCCCTCGATATTTACCAGTTTTCATGAAGAGTTGCCTCTTAAGCAAAGAACTGTCCATGCACAGATAATTGACGCCTTTTCTTTTCCCATTGTCACGTAGCGATACTGGCATCTGAATGGCGTGCAAAATGTCAATGGCTGCAAATATGGTGCCTTTACAGAAATAAATATTCATGGTAGAGGGGTGCGCACAGACCGCCGTACGGGGCACACTCGTCCTTGCGTGCCTCGGGGCTTACTCTCGAGCCAACATAGCAGCCGCAGAGCGGCTAGACATATTGAGCAGAATTACAGCCCCGACAAAAGCGAGAGCTGTAGCTGTCCGTGATCAGCAACACTGCAATTACTCGTCTTTCCTTCGCCCGCCAAGTCTTGCGTACTCACGCGTGACAATCTCCTCCTCAAACTTCTGATCGATCCGCTGTGGGCCATCCGCGTTTTCCTCCTGTCTGCCTCACGCTCTCGGTCGGTTCGAAGCCAATCAGTGTGTCACCAGTTCACTAGTTGGCTGTAGATGGCAGAGGATGTACCCAAGGGTTCAGTAACTTCCGGCGCAGACAAATACAAGATAAGACTTCGAGTAACACCTGTTCATGTAAGGTTCTTTCTCACAGTAAACGTTTTCCAGCCTTATCAGTCTTTCTTGATTTGGGAAACTTTCTTTTGTCGTCTACGACACCTTTGGCAAGACTATCGAAGGTTTGAGAAGAAGAAGAAGAAGAAGAAGAAGAAGAAGAAGAAGAAGACCCTATCGCTGGGACAATATGTTTATTCGCCTGACGTTTCGATATCCGTCGCGGATTCGTCATCAGAGACATGAGTAGCAGAAAGGTTAAGCATGCACAGACGTTTGCAGCATTTATTGGACACAGTCATTACTGCAAGCATGCAGCGACAATTAACGTTCATTGCCTTCTTGTGCGTGGACTACTTGTTGGACGGCACGCGGGCTCTGACCTGTTGAAATTTCGTCACGGGCGGTGAGCTCGGGCATGATGATTGCTCGGCCGTCTGGCTCCCCGGTGTTGGCGTACGATGAGGCGGTGGCCTGCCCGTTCCTCAAGTGACGGCTTGCTTTGGCCAAATTGAATCTCAGGATTGAATATCGATCGGGCAAATTGTTGCACTTGTTGATGGATTGAGGGCCCGTTAACCATGACTCAAGTAGTTCTCGGCCACCCGATTGTCACCTCCTGCGATAATTTCGGCCTCATCAAATTTGAAGGTGTGGCCGGGTTTCGTCGAATGAGCCGCAACTTGAGAATTGGCATCATTTCGCCGCACTGCAGCCGCGGGTTCGGCATTTCGCATCCTGAGAAGTCTGCCAGTTTCTCCGACATAGTTGCTTTGACCGCAACTGCACCAGATGCTGTAGGCGACCCCAGATGTTTCTTGCCATGGCAATGTGTCTTTCGGCTTCATTATCTGACGCCTTATGGTTGCCTCCGGCCTGTGTGTGACTCCAACTCCAAGTGGTGCGAGAAGGCGGCCAACTGCTTCCCATACGTTTTTGACGTACGGGATCGAACGCCAAATCTTGGGGTCGGTGCACTTTTGTTGGCTAGCTCGTTTGCGCAAGCACCCGTTGACGAAGTTGCGCGGGTAGCCATTTTCTCTGAACACCCGTTGGAGGTATTCTACCTCGGCAACTTTGTCTTCTTCTTCGCTGCAGCGCGTCTCAACACGCCGGTAGAGTGTTTTTACGCAACTGCGTTTGTGGCTGATTGGGTGGTTGCTTTTGTCATTAAGTACTTGCATCGTGTTTGTTGCTTTACTGAATACTTTAGTCTTTAGACCACCACAATCTTTTCGACAGACGAGGACATCAAGAAAGGCCAGCTGGTTGTTTTCTTCTTCCTCCATCGTAAATTGGATGTCCATGAAGACGCTGTTGAGACGTTCCTTGAACGTGAGCATCTGATCCCGTTCGATGACGACGAAGGTGTCATCCACATACCGAGCCCAGAATTTCGGTTTGTGGTGTTGGAAAACCAGCGACTCCAGCCACTGCAAGACCGCCTCGGCTATGAGTCCCAAAATCGGTGAACCTATCGGTGTCCCTTTCACCTGCTCGTAGATCGTTCCGTCAAACGTTAAGTACGTCTTGAGACAGAACTTCAGGAGCTGTAGGATTGCCGCGTGTCCTAGGCGATTCTCCGTGTCATCGTATTTGTTTCGTAGGAGAAATTCAACCGTCTCGATTGCCAGATCCTGAGGGATAGAAGTAAAAAGAGACGTGACATCGAAGGAAACCATGGTATCACTTGGCAAGAGACTCACCCCTTTACGTTTCTCCAAGAACTGTGTTGACGAGCGGTCCGCTCGGCCTGCTTATGGTCGCCGAAATCGAAGTTGGAAATAAGTCGCCTTGGTTTATTCCATCTTTTAATTTTTGTCCGAAGACTTGTAGTGCTTCTGTAGCGCTTTTCACCTTCGGCGTCACGCCACACCACGCATGAGATCACTCGATTGTAGATCTTTGCCTGTCTTTGTGACGGCCAATTATATGTTTGCAAACTGCGCCAACACTCAACCACTTGGATCAGCAAGTTACGATCGGTTTTTTTCCTACTTTTGGTATACCTGAAATGGTCGTTTCGGACTATAGTTTGGCCTTTAATATTGCAAACTTTAAAGAATCTGTAGCGACCTCGGACGCCACAGGAACACGCCGTGTCTGGCATGTTCACCACGCGTGTACAAGAGACGCTATTAAAACCCCCCGTTCAAGGTCACCCTCTGTCTGGCTTACTGGTCAACCACTTCTCAAGGCCAGTGCACAAAGGAACTAACTGCGGGTTTGTTGACGCTCAGTCCCTCCCAGAACCGGCGATCTACTGTTCGGTTGTAGTCGTCCGGACCCGGTGATCTATATGCCGGACTGCGCATTTGAACTTCCGCCCATTCATGGCTGGACTTCACTTGTCTGAGAGTCACATACCTATTACTAACATTCTACTCCTGTTACACCTTGGTATATTACCCCTAACACTCTTGCTTTCCACGCCTTATATTATCTACCAGCTTAAAACTGTCGGGAAACGCACTATCGTCTATTTTCTGGCCGGACTACTTCGTATCCCACAAATCTATGGATAAAAACGGAATTCGCCATTTAGTCACTGCCCCATTCCATGCGGCTTTAAATGGCCTTGCAGAGTGCGCAGTATGGACAGTAAAATGCAGACCAGCTAAACAGACATAAACAAAATTATTTGCTTAATTGTCACATTTTTCCGCATAACACCAAATGACTCGGGCGGTTCGTCGCCTGCCGAATTGATATTCTAGTGGCAGTTACTTGCAAGACTTGATCTGCTGCATTTTTAAACGCATGATAAAGTCATTGAAAAACAGATAAAGATCAAAACATGGTGTAATATAAACACCCGATCGCGAATATTCGTGCGAAACGAAAGCATTTTAGTGGTCGTGTCGAAAGGAGAGATCGTCGACTGCAGAAGGTTTCCCAAGTCAAGAAGTCAGTAAGACCAAATAGGTAGGACAGTGTACTGTGAAAAAGGAGCTAACAAAAGGCTCTGCAGAAGCAAGGTGCGCACACTGAGTAAGCTAGTTGACGTGTGTCTGGTCGGTGCGCCCGCACAGATGTTTTTGGTCAAGGCCTGATGATTCACGCTGGGCGCTCTAGAGATCGCGGGCAGTGGAAAGTCACGTGTGGGCTTGCAGCCGGGCAGTGCAAGGCCAATCGCAGAACCGCTACAGTCGCTGCTGCCTGACGCCATCCTAGCTCTCGACGCCACAGACGAGGCCATTCAGAGCATAGAACATCGCTTGAAGGCATTTTTCGGCGTGCATCGGGCCAGACGCACTGACGCGTGACCTACTAACACGCCCACGCCGGTACGCCCACCTCGCGCGGTCCAACCAATAATCTCCAAGTCTGCATAAAACAAAGACCTCAAGGTGGTGGCTGCCACTAGACCTCCCTTGGGATTCCGCTCCAAGCGGGGCGGACGCAGGCAGCGTCGTTGGCCGCCCTGACGATCCCACGCTCTCACACGGGCCTCACGGTTCAACGCCAGGCCAGACCTACTGCCTCTTATCCAATTCGTTCTGCAAATAATATATTCTTCCTACTACGCTGGCCTTCCCATGACTTCTCTCTCCTCTCCTAAGGAGCAGAGCCTGGAAAATCGCAGCCGTTAGGGCTTAACCTCAATAGCCTTAGCACTACGCGATAGCATCTACACACGATTGGATTGCGGGGCGAACTGTTATCCGGTAGTAATTCGGAGAAGAGTGGAACAAATGGTACAATTAACGTTAGAAAATGAGAGAAATGGTCGCCGACACCTGAATCAAGTTCGCAGCCAAACGACATAGAACGGGGAAAATTCAGTAAGTTCGAACTGCCAGAAACCCCTGATGTTGATTCCGACGTCTCGAGCCCAGAATATCTGTCGCCTATGCAGAACTAAACACAGCCAGCCAATTTTTATGTTGCCCACCCTTCTACTACTTCGGCCAGCACTAGCATAAGGGCCAAGGAACCACCGATCCCGCAAAGCGGTACATAAGTCAAAAATACCACCCGATGCTGTCCACTCTAGGACAAAGGGATGCAGTATGCGCCGCACATAGTGTCAGTACATAATACCACAAGCGTGCGACAAGAGAGAAACTAAGGAGAGGGACGCATGTTTGGACCCTCAGACTTGCCATATCGCAGGGGGTTACGTAAGTTAAACCCTAGCAACTGTGATTTTCCGACGATGATTACGTAGTTGAGAAGAAGTGGTTGGAGGCCAGAATTGGAGGAATAGTTCGTTATGTACACAGATGAACGAAGAATAGAAGAGAGGTCATTGACTACAGAGAACACGACCTTCCACTAGAGCAGCGTGATCCAAGTTAAAGTCTAGCGGCCGAGGGTGGGGAAAAAGGGACATGTTTGAGTGTTGCTTGGGCAGCCGCGAGATCCTAAATGGACGTGTGTGTGTCCGAGGGGAAGTACATAGGTCGAGTCTCCGCAGGTTAGCACGTATGTAAGCGCTGACTGAGATATTGGATGACCTTGAGGTAGCTGGCCTTGAACAATGACGCCGAGCAAATCACTGGAGGGCGTCGGCCGGCAACGACCACTACAGCCACTCCCCAGCATACGAAAGTTACCAACGAGGGGCCCGAGTATTGTCTGTCCACTGAAAGTCATTGATGACAGTCGTATCTGCCTCACGGACGTGCATTCTCGCCGGATGTCTTACAATTCCACCCGGATGTAAGCCGAAGACGCATTTAAGCTCATTTATTTTTACGTCTTTGATTATAGCTCAGTTCTCCTAACAGCAGCAGTAAAATTGCTTTATTAGCCACACATCTACCTCACCTTAAATTCTAATTGGCTGTAACTTTATTACCCAGTTTATACACTAATCTACCCCTTAATTCATGTAGTCGAGTCTCTTAGATTAGACTTGCTTGGCTTTCATAATGCAGTCGTCCTCCAAGCTCAGTCCAAGCCTTGTAGCCTATTCCAGTCTCAGCAACACTGTTGTCCTCCAGTATCGGTACTTGTAGCCCACCTATTTAGAAAGATGATGGTCTGACCTCCGACAAATGGTAGCGTCAGAGCTAGCACAAGTTCTACTACATTTGTTAGTGACATGTGGAGATATGAGCTCAGAGTTGACTTTAATCACTACACTACAAACGCTGTATTCAGTATCAGTATCAGTTTATTGAGGGAAAGATAGGCGAATGCCTTTGAACTTCCTGTCGGTAACAGGATAATAGGAAATAAGTTGATACAAAGAAAAATTATAAATGTACGAGAGTTGCATGCTCCAGGAAGATAATCCCCAGAAAATATGACAGAAAAATATATGGCTACTATCAAATCGCGAGTAGTGTAATGCGATGCAGTGTAGGTGATGAGCAATGTGATTCATTGTAAAGTGATTCAATGTAATCTGATGAAGGATTTTTTTACCTTCATTGCGTTTGCGCTTGATACATGTCCAGTCTACTCTTAAATGCATTGGCACAAGTAGAGAGGACAACCTCTTCTGGAGGAGCGTTCCACGCTGAAACTACTCTGTTGGTTAAGAAAAATTTTCTTCCGTCGGTCCTTGCTTTGCCCGAGCGAAGTTTAAGGGAATGCTTGCGCAAACTAGGCGTGTTAGCCTGGGCAAAGAAATCACCAGGAACGAAAAAATAATGCAGGTTATTCATAATGCGGAAGGTTAATATGAGATCCCCTCGGAGTTGTCTGCAGGAAAGGGGAAATAGATCGAGAATGGACAGTCTGCTTTCATAGGGCAATGTTCCTAGACCTTTGACCATCTTTGTCGCTCGCCTCTGGACCTTCTCTAAGACAGTACAATCTTTGACAGTCCGTGGTTTCCATGCCTGTATATCGAACTCCTGGTGCGGCCGAATGAAGCTTCCAAAGATTTTGGAAAAGCTGTCTTTTTCAAACCCCATAAAGGCTCGTCTAATCAGCTGTAACATAGATCTGGCTGACTTCGCCGCCTTCGTACAGTTCAGCGTTGGTTTGAGTGAAGAAGTTATCCACACACCCAAGTCCTTCTGACTCTCAACTTGTTGCAGCGGAGTACCATTTAAAGAATAGACTTTCCTGCAGGATGCTCTAAAACTGCCAATTTGAAGAAAGTTACATTTGCTAACATTGAAAGGCATTAGCCAAAGCTTTGATCAGTCCTCCAATCTGTTCAAGTTGGCTTTTAGATGGTTTTCGTCTGCCGTACTTTGGACAACTTTCCATAATTTGATGTCATCGGCGAACAAGGTGACTTCACAGTCTAGATAGCTGACACAGTCGTTGATGAAATCGAGGAACAATACGGGACATAAAACTGAGCCCTGTGGGATGCCACTCACTACAGGTAAACCCGAGGACTGCTGGCGACCGACTTGGAATCTTTGTGACCGTCTTGTCAAAAAGTGTTGGATCCATGAAAGGAGGTTCCCACGAACGCCTGCGCTGTGCAGCTTAAGCAGCAGGCGTTGTTGAGGGACGTTATCGAACGCCTTTTTGATGTCAATGTAGATTACAAGCACCGTTTTGCCCTCGTCACGTGCTTTGGTTGAGCTATCAAGTGAGAATAGCAGATTGGTAAGACAAGACCTACCGCTGCGAAAACTGTGTTGGGCATCGGAAAGGAGGTGATTCTGCTCGAGGAACTGCTTCAACGCCTTCTTAATGATTTTTTCCATGGTTTTGCAACAAATGGAGGTTAGGCTCACCGGCCTGTAGTTATTTGCAGACGCTCGGCTTCCACTCTTGAAAAGTGGGATGATCATCACTGTCTTCCAATCAGATGGTAGGCAACCCGTAACAAATGACGCCTGGAAGATAAGGGCTAACGGCTTGGCCATTTCAGAAGCTAGCTCCTTCAACAGCATGGTTGGGATTGCATCGGGGTCTGGCGAGGTCGATTCTTTCAAATTAAGAAGCTCATTCTTAGCTACATATTCGGTGAAGAGGACTGTATGAATAGATGGGATCGAATTGTCTTCATAAGTGTGGGATAGAAAACCGGGTTCAGTCATCTTGACGGACCGGAAGAACTGAGAGAGATGGTCAGCTTTATCCTTGTCCTCTGAGATTTCGGGACCTTCGGCAGTTCGCAGTAGGGGGATAGGATACTTATTCCGCGTGCTCTGCCTTATATAACTGTACAGGACATTGGGTTAACCACGGCTCAGTTTAACAGATCCTCTTCGCACTGCTGTCGAGCTCTGACAATGAGACGTTTGACCCGGTTCTTCTGCATTTTGTACCTTTTAAGAGATTCAGTCGACCTATCAATTCGGTCCTTTTTAAACATTTTTCCCTTCTTGTTAACTTCAGTTTTTAAGGATGGATTCAGCCAGCGAGGCCTGTCTATCAGTTTTCGGTGAGTGATAGGGCAGTGGCTAGAGATGAGGTTATGGACTATCCATTTGAACTGTTCCCAAGCTTCTTCAACGTTGTCGGAGAGTGCGGATGCCCAGTCTATGAAACAGAGATCATGTTTCATTTGCTCAAAATCACCACGCCAAATGCTAATCACTATTATACCCCACAGATTGGGAGTGTATACTGGGTGCGTCTCCTTAAAAAGCATACACAGGCAGTACTAATAGTTTACTAAGTACTGGCCTTAGTAAGCACGATTACTTGAATAAGCACTTCTAGAATGGGCGTGTAGCTATATTGGCATTATCTTAGTGCATACAGTTTCATGGATAGAGATGAGAGTGCGGAAACCATGACAAACGCAGCCTTGCTCATGACCCCAAGCATGTACTTACCCGAAATAGCTAAACCCAGATTCACACTCCCTGTTGAGACCAAGGGGATATGAGCCCTAGCGTTGGCTAAAGCAGCGTCACCTCTGATAAATGGTGGCGTCAGTGCCAGTACCAGTACTAATAGACTTCCGGTCGTGATTTAGGGGATATGAGCCCAGTGCTGACTTAATCATCGTCACTTCTGAAGTACAAAACAGTCAGTACCAGTACCAACAAGAACTATCACTAAGTTACACCCTAGTACGCAGTATTATAAGTAAGCAGTACCAGTCCTGGTTTACATAAGTCTGGCCCGACACCTACTATAGGTGAGTGAGGATAGATAGCACAGTAGCACCCGCGCAAAGTCTACTGTCCCTTTAAGACTAAATTAGGCGGTGTATTTGCTTGCATTTGATACAGCAGCCGCGCCGGACCCCGTCTAGCCTTCGACACTCATGGGAGAAGGTGAAGAGTGTGGAGCCGCTAACTACGTCCTCTATCACTTTAAACTAAACCCTGAGGCCGTCACCTTCTGTACTAACCTGTTGGTGCACTTGGTTTATATCATCGAAACCGATGGTCAGACACACACACACACACACTCACACACACACACACACACACACACACGCGTAAGTTAAACCCTAACAACTGCGATCTTCAGACCATGGTTACTTAGTTGAGAAGAAGTGGTTTGAGGCCAGAATTGGAGGGATAGTTCATTGTTTACACAGATGAACGAAGAATAGAAGAGAGGTCATTGACTACAGAGAGCACGAGCTTTCGCTAGAGCGGCGTGATTCAAAGTGAAATCTAGCGGCCGAAGGTGGGGAAAAGGGGACATGTTTGAATGTTGCTTGGGCAGCCGCGAGAACCTAGACGCACGCGTGTGTGTGTGTGTGTGTCCGAGGGGAAGTATGTAGGTCGAGTCTCTGCAGGTCAGCACGTCTGTAAGCGATGACTGAGGTATTAGATGACCTTGAGTCAGATGGCTTTGAACAGTGACGCCGTACAAATCACTGGAGGGCGTCGGCCGGCAACGACCACTACAGCCACTCCTCAGTATACTACAGTTCCCCATAGTGTCAAGACCGTCCTCTGGCGATATAAATTGTAATCGGCTAACAGCT
>JAYGXS010000980.1:0-17213 GCA_036362985.1 Ligula intestinalis
TGTTCAAATACAACCGTTCTGTGTACAAGGTCGCCGTGGTGTCTTGTGTATGCGTTTGCCACTGTTCATGTGGGGGTGTGGGCGTGCGTGTGGGATGTCTGATTGGTCAGGTCAAAGGCCCAGTCACGAGAACAATAACAATGGATGGAGAGGCAGACTGAGCCGGTGAGCGCAAGGTAAGCGCTGTCTGCAGATGTGGCCTAGACTGTGCTGTTGCTGTTGTGTCTGCTAGTTAACAAGCCTGTGAGGGCCACTCGGACGGAAGGGGAAAAAGGAGACACTACAGCAGCCACTGGGCCAAATCTGGCGGGACATTGAGACAGCTGCCACAACAGTACCACGACACCTTCCGAGACATGCATCTATTATCAACAGTTTGACCTGCTCTGACTGCCTCTGCATTTCAAACTGAACGCTTTGGGCGTGTTCTTGTTTCTATTTCGCGACATAGTCGGTTTAAACAGGTTACGGTAAGCCTGTTTTATTTGTCCTTACGTCAGTAACAACGTTGTTGCAATCGGCACAGGATATCTTGTCCACCCAGCGCAGACTATCAGGTGTGCTGGCCGGGAGAGGGGGGGTTGATAGGGGTAACTTGTCACTTATTTGAGAAGCGGAGGCTACAAACTACAGTGGCGTCAGGTCAGAACGATAGTAGTCTTCAAGTGTGGTCATGTAACCAGGGAAGGGGTGGGTGGTATATCAGCAGACAGCTCACTCACATACAGTAAGACGAATTTCAATTTCGGTAGTAAACTTCTGAAAACCTGACACCACAGAGTGTGTTAGTTTGATATGACATTTATTATTTTTCTACTAACATAATATACAGGGAGGACAGCGATTGCGTTAAAATACACAAGGGGCGCCTTTAAAACCTGGTTGCTAGCTGCAGCTACAAAGTACAATATTTTGGACAAGTGTTTTGCTTGAATTCATTTATGCACAGAGGGAGTAGGAAGGTGTTACTTTTGAGTTTGAAGGTAGCATTACAAAGTCTTCCACAAATGATCCGTCCATTCAACGTGGTTAAAGGGTCCTGCGTGCAAAGGACAGCAAAGAAACATCCTCAATGGGACATGCTGATCACAAACTGCAGCTGTTGGACTCGTGGATAAACTCCGGTGCATTCAGTGCGAAATGTGCGCGAGAAAGATATCCCTTCAACAAGGCGATAGCGTATAGTTCATTTGGACTAGACGTAATCCTTTAAAGAGGTTTATTTGACTCAAATCGTCCGCATATGAAATGGGTCAGTCTGATAAGTTTGTTGTTCAGTGAACGTACGACAATGGCCATGTGATGTTATTTGGTGAAGCGGCATGTTCGACCCCCGCTGAGGTCGAATAATTCAGTGAAACTTATGTTTCAAGAAGGAACTAGCAGCGTTCCTGGTCGGAAGACTTGCAGCATTACCTATGATTAAGGATTCCCGACGGAATCCGGAACGTTGGGGAACTAAAGCTCTTGTTCTAGCGGTCGTTTCTTCTTCTTCTGAACTGCTTCCTGGAACTCGCATATTTATGTCTATTGATATTCCACAATTGTGACTTGAGTTAGAATTGGTCAGCATGTTTTAATGACCGCTTTAAATTCAGAAAAAGTTTGACCGCCTTTAAGACCTGGCTACTACCTGCGGCTGCAAAGCCCAATAGTTTGGACAAGGAAATTGCTTAAATTCATTTTTGCAGAGAGATTGTGGAAGGGAGAGATGGAGGGAAGGTAGTGCTTGTTAGTTTGAAATTAGCACTACAAATTTATCCGTGAATGCTCCCACTATTCACTGTGGATAAAAGGATAGACGCGCAAAGGTTGGCAAAGAAAGATCCTCAATGCGACATGGTGGTCATAAACTGCAGCTGTTGGCATCATGGACAAACTTTGGTGAACTAGGTGCAAGATTTTGGTCCCTTCAAAACGGTGATAGCATATTGTACATCTGGACTAGGCGTAATTCTTTAAAGAGGTTTCTTTGACTAAAATTGTCTGCATCTGAATATTACCACCCTCATAAGTTTGTTGTTAGTTAAAAGTGTGGTTGTTGCCACGTGATGTTATTTAGCGGAACGGTATGTTCGACCCCCCACTAAGGCTGAATAATTCCGTGGACCTTTATTTCAAGAAGGAAATAACAGCGTTAGAGCGTCAGCTGACATTCCTGGTCGGAGGACTTGCAGCATTTCCTGTTTATTGTTTGCGCCCATAGCACAATCATTGCAAATTATAGATTGTAATGATGTCTGTTCTCCGATCCTTCAAAGCTGAAACGGTGAAACTTAATCCCCTATCAGATTCTGGGCATTCGCGCGCAGTTGGCTATTAGCGTGATGCGGGTGAATGAATAATCGTCATACGGGAATGAGTCACCGCTTGAACAGTTAATGGGCCGACAACAATTTGTAGGGGCCTGTCATTGGCTTTATGCAGGCGGTCCGGCAGCTCAGTAACTCTGACCTAACGTGACCCCTTGCTTGGTGTGGATACCATGGGGGGGGGGGGGGTGGGGGGGGGGGGAAAGGGGTTTACAAACGTGCATCTCTGACTATGAATACGATCTTGATATCATGGTACGTTTTAGAAGTCAAGTTCAGCAGACGTTCGCTTTTGGTCATTCATCATCAAACCTGTACAGCGCTATAACCTATTAACTCCAAATACTCTTCACTCTCTCTCCCATACTGTTCACTGGCTGATTAACCTTTTAATACCCACCCTTTCTTCTATTTCTGTATAGGTCTGGCGATTAATAATCTCCAGCATGCGTTTGCCCCTTCGTTAATATGACTCGTCACTTGAACTGTGTCCTCGTCCCCAGTAAACTTCCTGCATACAGACAGCCCTCTGTTTTGCCTGCATGACATTCTTCCAACAGGCAGCCTTCTGTTTTACATACATTGCGTTTGTCCTGCCTACAAACTGCCTTCCGTTTTCAATACACATCACCACTACACCTGGCTCGGATCCCATTACGTGGGAGTTCCATAAGGGCCACATTAAGAATGACCCGTTAACACTGCGCTACTAGGCCACTATACATAAATCCATACTGAGCTAGCCGCTCTGTCCGGGTTATTCTTTCAGTTTGCTACTTTCCAAGCCACAGCTTTGAACGCACAGTGATAGTTTCAGGCGCGTCAGGTTGCTTATTCTAAATTTAGTCGTAGTCCTTGCCCTGAAGTTACAGTAATCTGACACTTGTGTTGAAGACGGCTTATCCTAAGCACGAAAGAACAGTTTAAGGAGATAAATTGAATCTTTTCTCTCAGATCTAATAAACACGGTCCATGCAATATTTGTTGTTCGAAGTAATTTGCGCTACGTTTTCTGGCAAACTCTGCTTTAAGTCCTCGTTTAGGCTTTCTCGTCGGTCAAAACGGTCACCACTCTACAACTCTGTGTCACGCTGGCACCAATTAGTTTTAACTCACGCGCCGCTTACCAAGCTGCTACATTATAGCAACAACTGCCTACCGTTGTTTGAACAATAATGGCATGATGTATTGAGTATTGTGTACTTAAAAAGATAAATGATGTGCTCGTGTTTCGCACCTCGATAGCTCTTGGTATGACCTGGTTTGTCAGAAAAACATTGTTTGACAAATAACTGCACTGCAGCTCAAGTGTTGTAATTCGTCAAATATGCTCGATACGCTTAAAGGGACAGTGGCATTAAAGTGCATTTGGTTAGCCGACACCGAACATTTTGTGGCATTACAAGGACGCAATCTGCGATTACAGCTTCGGCTTTCTTTTTGTCGTTGGCTTGCCCCAACCCACGTCAGTTATAATAGGCATGCACTACCTACAGCAACAACCAAATGAACTAAAGATAAAAAAGATTGGTACGCAGGTTCGAACAGAATCCGTGGTTGCAGAAACTTACATCAGTCGAGCCAGCGCCGTTTACCTATAACGAATGCTCTCCGACGGACCATTAATTACAACAACCAAAATGCGTGAATACTCATCAGTTACTCACACTGTCTTTTAGCAGATGCCGTGGTCTTCCATGCTTGCTTGGACTTCTGGAAAATCGATGACCGATCGTCTGATTAGTAAGGAATGCCAAGGGAGAGTTGGATTGCCGTTCCTGGCTTATCAGTCCTCGGCAGCCAGCCGCATTTCACATTCGTCGGTAAGTGAGCGTTAAGTCCGATGCTGTGGCGTTGAACTAGGGGCCCGTTTTTATGTCGGTTGCGCTCGTTATTATCATTATTATTATTATTATTATTATCATTATTATTATTATTATTATCCATGTACAGTTCGTTACAGACCATTTTCGATTCCAGTCGCCTGAGTGGAGTAAGCTTATTAGTGTATCTGCATGAGAAGATCAAGGTCAGGGCCACCTTCGTCAACTTTCTATTCACCTAGCGTTGAAGGATAACATCGGAAATACGAAACAGGTCTAAACTGAATAATATACATTGGAACAGTTTGCCAAATATACAAGATCGAACGTTTGACTAGTTTCGGGAAACAATCAGGAAAGTTTCAGAATATCTTTTGGCGGACGGTGCTTTTGTTGAATAAAGGCCAATCCAGTATAGTCAGGCGAACGAACGTTTTGGATTAATTCATCATCAGGCAAGATAGTATAAGGGAGGGCAGACTTAACGAAAGTTTTAGGCAAACCAAGCAATAGTAACAAGGGGGAAGAGGGGGAGAGGTGTGTAAAGGGATCAGGTGGGTCAGATTCTAGTCTTCATTGGGGACCAGAGAAATGGGGGTGGGGGGAGGGGGGAAGGGGAAGGAGTCCGACAATTAGTTCATGTCGTCCCGTGGTCCTCGTCTCGAACTTTGTTGGGATGTGTGAGGACTCAATGTGTCAAGGTCTTGTGGCGGCGTCGGTGGCCTGTGGATGCTTGATGCCACAGTCTCTTTACTGTTTCGCGGCGTGGTAAGAGGCGTGGGGGCGGATGTTGAAATGGGAGCCTTAATGCCGCTACAAACGCTTTCTGCGCACATAAAATTGGGTTTGTGAGTTACATGGCGACTGCCTCTGCCTTCGTAAGTGTCCGCTGACGCAGGAACTTAGAATGTTTAGCCGGCACCTTATAGACCACTGTAAACGCTTGGTTGACGTCTACCCGATGACTGCTGTTTACCAAGTGAGCCAGAATTGGGCTTGATATTGACTTTAGTTCGCCACACAGGGTGGTGCTCTCGTATGCGTTTGGATAGCCGCTTAGTCGTTCGACCAATGTAATCTGCCCCACAGTAGCATGTAAAGTTGTAAATACACATTGAAGTGGTCTGGAATGGTAGTCTATCCTTGCCTTCAAGGCGAAGAAGTGGAGTGCTTGAGAATAATAACCTTAGCTTGGCTGCTGGATATGTACGCGCGGTTACAGTGTTCAATCGAACCTGTAGAAGTTCGCTTGCTGGATTCCCTTGAAAAGGCTGTGTAAGAAATAAGGCGTTCTTCTCGCTACGGATGAAATGATTTGCTAAAAAATGGTTGATGCTGTGAAGAAAACGGCCGCCCTACTCGATTTATTCAAACAGCCTATTTTTTTATGAACAAGCGATATTATTAGCTCCCTGGCGCTCATGATAGGTGAAGTGGGGGAAACACTGGGACTGCTGAAACCCATTAAGCTGGCTGACGTGTATGGTATCTCTGCAAATACTTTCAACGGATGCTTCAACCAGCCGATATGCTCATTTCATAGCCACTTTGCAAGCTCCATGCGTGTAGAAGAGTCCAAAAAGATCTCATCAACGCCTTTGGCCCAGTGAGTTCTGCGAAGACTAAAACGAGGACGGAATTGATTAGACACCTTAGGGCAGGTATTTAGAGAAATAACGCATTGCCTCACAAAATCTCTGGTCCAATGCTAGTTGCGGTCTACATTGGCTTCCGAAATCTCTCGGCAGTGTTTGCAGCCAATGGCCATCATTACGATCCCGTATACCTTTTTCCAGTGTGCCATAGGTCAAAATCATTCACCCTTCCTAGCCAGTGACCCTGCATGCGTTTGCCTTACGGCAGTCTGACAGACGGCAACAGGCACGTTTATACGGCTGTGGCGGTCAGGGCTGTCAGGTCGACTTTGCTGACTCAGTCGTCTACTGTGCGAGAAGTTGCTGAATCGTGCAAGCCAACAGGTTTCCGTGGCTTGGCTAGTGTCAGAGCAAAGTGTCCGGTTGAGAGCGCAGGGGTGGCGATGTCTCGTTGGCGCGGCTGGGACATGGTCGTGCCAACATGAGGGGGTGACTAATTGGACATTTGATTTTTTAGTTCCAGGGCTGAATCGGGGGGGGGGGGGTGAGGGTCCATGAGCGACAAACGACGACGGCCGAAGCGCGTGTGGGTGCGATTGTGACTCAGCTCAGGTCAAGCCTGGGGGGTGGCAGTACGTTAGCAGCGTGCCTGCAGGTTAGCATGGTTGTCGCGCCCGCCGACTGATAAAGGGGCACCGGAGCGGCCGCCATACGGTCACAGCCGTACAGGCCCACTTGCATATGCCATCGCTCGGCAGACGCTTCGTCAGCGGCTGACACCGCCCCAGACAGCAACCGGGGCAACTGCGCTTTCAGTATTGTACTTCTACCCACGACTTGACCTGAGGATTGCGGCGCTACCGCTACCGAAGTCGCCACATATGCCACCCAACTGGCTTCTAATTTACTGATGCAAACTGTATGTGACCGGGAAACTCATTAAGTGGCCAGTTGACTTTTACGCAGAAAGTTCACAGCAGGTGTGTGCCCCCACGTGGGAGGCAATCTTGATCAACGCGACGATCAAACAGTACACGTTAATCGGACTGCGCAGAGCCCCCAAATCCCATAAGAAATTCCACATATAGCGGGTCTACTAGCACGCCTAGACGCTGATTCACGCCGTGCCGGCCCTTTGCACCTAATCCCAACATCAGATAGCTAACAGGCGCGGACAGCTATCCAGAGATGTAGAGGTGGAGGGTTAGATCACCTCTTATAACACTCCTTCGCTATAAAATATCTGAAGAGCATAAACCTATCACGACGGGCTACAGCTTGCGGCTTAGAAAGCTGGCGGGGTAGCGTCTCCTTCCCAGAGTGGAGAGATGGCACGCAATGACTTCTCCACGTATGTGACCTCTATGACACGCTCACTCAGCTGGGAGCCGAGACACGCTCTTGCATGTGGGAAAACACTGATCATCATGCGCGGAGCAGGTCATGTTTTGCACGCGCAGACGGGCTGCTTAGTTTTGTCAGCCTGAACCCGCCTCTAGTCATGCTGACCCTGTCTTGACATTAAGTCCAGGGGGGTGAGGAAGGAAGGAGAGAATGAGCCAGTCTGTTATTGCTGTGAGCTAATTCATGCTAATTCACTCTGCTCTAGGGCACGCTGTCGCATGGACAGTATGTGGCAGCCTGAATTTGGTAGTGCTGCGCGTATTCACCCCCTTCTCATCTGCCAAACCGTTGTCTTGCCGCACATCCAGCGCTGACTCATCCTCTTACCTATGCGCGCTCTTGCACTTTGGCGCCCCCGCTCTCACTGCGCGTACGCCGAAGCTAATCGATTCCTCGCGAACTCTGACGCCAATACCTCCACCCTTTCCTGATTGGCTGATGACTAGACGGCTTCGCTAAACCCGAGGACATAGACACTTTATACCTACGCAACTACACTTGGCGACGATTATTGCGGTTGTGCTCGTTCATTCAATATAATCCCTGTTAACACTTTTGCGTGTTACGTCCTTATTATTTTGGGATAAGACTCGCTAGGAGCATCGTTAGTTAGTCCGGACGTCAAAATTCGACAAGTACTCATGCCAGTTAAAACTAGACAATTTCCCGTATTGTGGGTTGAAAGTAAGTTATTCAGCCCTCGATATTTACCAGTTTTCATGAAGAGTTGCCTCTTAAGCAAAGAACTGTCCATGCACAGATAATTGACCCCTTTTCTTTTCCCATTGTCACGTAGCGATACTGGCATCTGAATGGCGTGCAAAATGTCAATGGCTGCAAATATGGTGCCTTTACAGAAATAAATATTCATGGTAGAGGGGTGCGCACAGACCGCCGTACGGGGCACACTCGTCCTTGCGTGCCTCGGGGCTTACTCTCGAGCCAACATAGCAGCCGCAGAGCGGCTAGACATATTGAGCAGAATTACAGCCCCGACAAAAGCGAGAGCTGTAGCTGTCCGTGATCAGCAACACTGCAATTACTCGTCTTTCCTTCGCCCGCCAAGTCTTGCGTACTCACGCGTGACAATCTCCTCCTCAAACTTCTGATCGATCCGCTGTGGGCCATCCGCGTTTTCCTCCTGTCTGCCTCACGCTCTCGGTCGGTTCGAAGCCAATCAGTGTGTCACCAGTTCACTAGTTGGCTGTAGATGGCAGAGGATGTACCCAAGGGTTCAGTAACTTCCGGCGCAGACAAATACAAGATAAGACTTCGAGTAACACCTGTTCATGTAAGGTTCTTTCTCACAGTAAACGTTTTCCAGCCTTATCAGTCTTTCTTGATTTGGGAAACTTTCTTTTGTCGTCTACGACACCTTTGGCAAGACTATCGAAGGTTTGAGAAGAAGAAGAAGAAGAAGAAGAAGAAGAAGAAGACCCTATCGCTGGGACAATATGTTTATTCGCCTGACGTTTCGATATCCGTCGCGGATTCGTCATCAGAGACATGAGTAGCAGAAAGGTTAAGCATGCACAGACGTTTGCAGCATTTATTGGACACAGTCATTACTGCAAGCATGCAGCGACAATTAACGTTCATTGCCTTCTTGTGCGTGGACTACTTGTTGGACGGCACGCGGGCTCTGACCTGTTGAAATTTCGTCACGGGCGGTGAGCTCGGGCATGATGATTGTTCGGCCGTCTGGCTCCCCGGTGTTGGCGTACGATGAGGCGGTGGCCTGCCCGTTCCTCAAGTGACGGCTTGCTTTGGCCAAATTGAATCTCAGGATTGAATATCGATCGGGCAAATTGTTGCACTTGTTGATGGATTGAGGGCCCGTTAACCATGACTCAAGTAGTTCTCGGCCACCCGATTGTCACCTCCTGCGATAATTTCGGCCTCATCAAATTTGAAGGTGTGGCCGGGTTTCGTCGAATGAGCCGCAACTTGAGAATTGGCATCATTTCGCCGCACTGCAGCCGCGGGTTCGGCATTTCGCATCCTGAGAAGTCTGCCAGTTTCTCCGACATAGTTGCTTTGACCGCAACTGCACCAGATGCTGTAGGCGACCCCAGATGTTTCTTGCCATGGCAATGTGTCTTTCGGCTTCATTATCTGACGCCTTATGGTTGCCTCCGGCCTGTGTGTGACTCCAACTCCAAGTGGTGCGAGAAGGCGGCCAACTGCTTCCCATACGTTTTTGACGTACGGGATCGAACGCCAAATCTTGGGGTCGGTGCACTTTTGTTGGCTAGCTCGTTTGCGCAAGCACCCGTTGACGAAGTTGCGCGGGTAGCCATTTTCTCTGAACACCCGTTGGAGGTATTCTACCTCGGCAACTTTGTCTTCTTCTTCGCTGCAGCGCGTCTCAACACGCCGGTAGAGTGTTTTTACGCAACTGCGTTTGTGGCTGATTGGGTGGTTGCTTTTGTCATTAAGTACTTGCATCGTGTTTGTTGCTTTACTGAATACTTTAGTCTTTAGACCACCACAATCTTTTCTACAGACGAGGACATCAAGAAAGGCCAGCTGGTTGTTTTCTTCTTCCTCCATCGTAAATTGGATGTCCAGGAAGACGCTGTTGAGACGTTCCTTGAACGTGAGCATCTGATCCCGTTCGATGACGACGAAGGTGTCATCCACATACCGAGCCCAGAATTTCGGTTTGTGGTGTTGGAAAACCAGCGACTCCAGCCACTGCAAGACCGCCTCGGCTATGAGTCCCAAAATCGGTGAACCTATCGGTGTCCCTTTCACCTGCTCGTAGATCGTTCCGTCAAACGTTAAGTACGTCTTGAGACAGAACTTCAGGAGCTGTAGGATTGCCGCGTGTCCTAGGCGATTCTCCGTGTCATCGTATTTGTTTCGTAGGAGAAATTCAACCGTCTCGATTGCCAGATCCTGAGGGATAGAAGTAAAAAGAGACGTGACATCGAAGGAAACCATGGTATCACTTGGCAAGAGACTCACCCCTTTACGTTTCTCCAAGAACTGTGTTGACGAGCGGTCCGCTCGGCCTGCTTATGGTCGCCGAAATCGAAGTTGGAAATAAGTCGCCTTGGTTTATTCCATCTTTTAATTTTTGTCCGAAGACTTGTAGTGCTTCTGTAGCGCTTTTCACCTTCGGCGTCACGCCACACCACGCATGAGATCACTCGATTGTAGATCTTTGCCTGTCTTTGTGACGGCCAATTATATGTTTGCAAACTGCGCCAACACTCAACCACTTGGATCAGCAAGTTACCATCGGTTTTTTTCCTACTTTTGGTATACCTGAAATGGTCGTTTCGGACTATAGTTTGGCCTTTAATATTGCAAACTTTAAAGAATCTGTAGCGACCTCGGACGCCACAGGAACACGCCGTGTCTGGCATGTTCACCACGCGTGTACAAGAGACGCTATTAAAACCCCCCGTTCAAGGTCACCCTCTGTCTGGCTTACTGGTCAACCACTTCTCAAGGCCAGTGCACAAAGGAACTAACTGCGGGTTTGTTGACGCTCAGTCCCTCCCAGAACCGGCGATCTACTGTTCGGTTGTAGTCGTCCGGACCCGGTGATCTATATGCCGGACTGCGCATTTGAACTTCCGCCCATTCATGGCTGGACTTCACTTGTCTGAGAGTCACATACCTATTACTAACATTCTACTCCTGTTACACCTTGGTATATTACCCCTAACACTCTTGCTTTCCACGCCTTATATTATCTACCAGCTTAAAACTGTCGGGAAACGCACTATCGTCTATTTTCTGGCCGGACTACTTCGTATCCCACAAATCTATGGATAAAAACGGAATTCGCCATTTAGTCACTGCCCCATTCCATGCGGCTTTAAATGGCCTTGCAGAGTGCGCAGCATGGACAGTAAAATGCAGACCAGCTAAACAGACATAAACAAAATTATTTGCTTAATTGTCACATTTTTCCGCATAACACCAAATGACTCGGGCGGTTCGTCGCCTGCCGAATTGATATTCTAGTGGCAGTTACTTGCAAGACTTGATCTGCTGCATTTTTAAACGCATGATAAAGTCATTGAAAAACAGATAAAGATCAAAACATGGTGTAATATAAACACCCGATCGCGAATATTCGTGCGAAACGAAAGCATTTCAGTGGTCGTGTCGAAAGGAGAGATCGTCGACTGCAGAAGGTTTCCCAAGTCAAGAAGTCAGTAAGACCAAATAGGTAGGACAGTGTACTGTGAAAAAGGAGCTAACAAAAGGCTCTGCAGAAGCAAGGTGCGCACACTGAGTAAGCTAGTTGACGTGTGTCTGGTCGGTGCGCCCGCACAGATGTTTTTGGTCAAGGCCTGATGATTCACGCTGGGCGCTCTAGAGATCGCGGGCAGTGGAAAGTCACGTGTGGGCTTGCAGCCGGGCAGTGCAAGGCCAATCGCAGAACCGCTACAGTCGCTGCTGCCTGACGCCATCCTAGCTCTCGACGCCACAGACGAGGCCATTCAGAGCATAGAACATCGCTTGAAGGCATTTTTCGGCGTGCATCGGGCCAGACGCACTGACGCGTGACCTACTAACACGCCCACGCCGGTACGCCCACCTCGCGCGGTCCAACCAATAATCTCCAAGTCTGCATAAAACAAAGACCTCAAGGTGGTGGCTGCCACTAGACCTCCCTTGGGATTCCGCTCCAAGCGGGGCGGACGCAGGCAGCGTCGTTGGCCGCCCTGACGATCCCACGCTCTCACACGGGCCTCACGGTTCAACGCCAGGCCAGACCTACTGCCTCTTATCCAATTCGTTCTGCAAATAATATATTCTTCCTACTACGCTGGCCTTCCCATGACTTCTCTCTCCTCTCCTAAGGAGCAGAGCCTGGAAAATCGCAGCCGTTAGGGCTTAACCTCAATAGCCTTAGCACTACGCGATAGCATCTACACACGATTGGATTGCGGGGCGAACTGTTATCCGGTAGTAATTCGGAGAAGAGTGGAACAAATGGTACAATTAACGTTAGAAAATGAGAGAAATGGTCGCCGACACCTGAATCAAGTTCGCAGCCAAACGACATAGAACGGGGAAAATTCAGTAAGTTCGAACTGCCAGAAACCCCTGATGTTGATTCCGACGTCTCGAGCCCAGAATATCTGTCGCCTATGCAGAACTAAACACAGCCAGCCAATTTTTATGTTGCCCACCCTTCTACTACTTCGGCCAGCACTAGCATAAGGGCCAAGGAACCACCGATCCCGCAAAGCGGTACATAAGTCAAAAATACCACCCGATGCTGTCCACTCTAGGACAAAGGGATGCAGTATGCGCCGCACATAGTGTCAGTACATAATACCACAAGCGTGCGACAAGAGAGAAACTAAGGAGAGGGACGCATGTTTGGACCCTCAGACTTGCCATATCGCAGGGGGTTACGTAAGTTAAACCCTAGCAACTGTGATTTTCCGACGATGATTACGTAGTTGAGAAGAAGTGGTTGGAGGCCAGAATTGGAGGAATAGTTCGTTATGTACACAGATGAACGAAGAATAGAAGAGAGGTCATTGACTACAGAGAACACGACCTTCCACTAGAGCAGCGTGATCCAAGTTAAAGTCTAGCGGCTGAGGGTGGGGAAAAAGGGACATGTTTGAGTGTTGCTTGGGCAGCCGCGAGATCCTAAATGGACGTGTGTGTGTCCGAGGGGAAGTACATAGGTCGAGTCTCCGCAGGTTAGCACGTATGTAAGCGCTGACTGAGATATTGGATGACCTTGAGGTAGCTGGCCTTGAACAATGACGCCGAGCAAATCACTGGAGGGCGTCGGCCGTCAACGACCACTACAGCCACTCCCCAGCATACGAAAGTTACCAACGAGGGGCCCGAGTATTGTCTGTCCACTGAAAGTCATTGATGACAGTCGTATCTGCCTCACGGACGTGCATTCTCGCCGGATGTCTTACAATTCCACCCGGATGTAAGCTGAAGACGCATTTAAGCTCATTTATTTTTACGTCTTTGATTATAGCTCAGTTCTCCTAACAGCAGCAGTAAAATTGCTTTATTAGCCACACATCTACCTCACCTTAAATTCTAATTGGCTGTAACTTTATTACCCAGTTTATACACTAATCTACCCCTTAATTCATGTAGTCGAGTCTCTTAGATTAGACTTGCTTGGCTTTCATAATGCAGTCGTCCTCCAAGCTCAGTCCAAGCCTTGTAGCCTATTCCAGTCTCAGCAACACTGTTGTCCTCCAGTATCGGTACTTGTAGCCCACCTATTTAGAAAGATGATGGTCTGACCTCCGACAAATGGTAGCGTCAGAGCTAGCACAAGTTCTACTACATTTGTTAGTGACATGTGGAGATATGAGCTCAGAGTTGACTTTAATCACTACACTACAAACGCTGTATTCAGTATCAGTATCAGTTTATTGCGGGAAAGATAGGCGAATGCCTTTGAACTTCCTGTCGGTAACAGGATAATAGGAAATAAGTTGATACAAAGAAAAATTATAAATGTACGAGAGTTGCATGCTCCAGGAAGATAATCCCCAGAAAATATGACAGAAAAATATATGGCTACTATCAAATCGCGAGTAGTGTAATGCGATGCAGTGTAGGTGATGAGCAATGTGATTCATTGTAAAGTGATTCAATGTAATCTGATGAAGGATTTTTTTACCTTCATTGCGTTTGCGCTTGATACATGTCCAGTCTACTCTTAAAT
This sequence comes from Ligula intestinalis, assembly GCA_036362985.1. NCBI lineage: Eukaryota > Metazoa > Platyhelminthes > Cestoda > Diphyllobothriidea > Diphyllobothriidae > Ligula > Ligula intestinalis. The sequence goes on from JAYGXS010000980.1 coordinate 13,820, forward strand.
GCATTGGCACAAGTAGAGAGGACAACCTCTTCTGGAGGAGCGTTCCACGCTGAAACTACTCTGTTGGTTAAGAAAAATTTTCTTCCGTCGGTCCTTGCTTTGCCCGAGCGAAGTTTAAGGGAATGCTTGCGCAAACTAGGCGTGTTAGCCTGGGCAAAGAAATCACCAGGAACGAAAAAATAATGCAGGTTATTCATAATGCGGAAGGTTAATATGAGATCCCCTCGGAGTTGTCTGCAGGAAAGGGGAAATAGATCGAGAATGGACAGTCTGCTTTCATAGGGCAATGTTCCTAGACCTTTGACCATCTTTGTCGCTCGCCTCTGGACCTTCTCTAAGACAGTACAATCTTTGACAGTCCGTGGTTTCCATGCCTGTATATCGAACTCCTGGTGCGGCCGAATGAAGCTTCCAAAGATTTTGGAAAAGCTGTCTTTTTCAAACCCCATAAAGGCTCGTCTAATCAGCTGTAACATAGATCTGGCTGACTTCGCCGCCTTCGTACAGTTCAGCGTTGGTTTGAGTGAAGAAGTTATCCACACACCCAAGTCCTTCTGACTCTCAACTTGTTGCAGCGGAGTACCATTTAAAGAATAGACTTTCCTGCAGGATGCTCTAAAACTGCCAATTTGAAGAAAGTTACATTTGCTAACATTGAAAGGCATTAGCCAAAGCTTTGATCAGTCCTCCAATCTGTTCAAGTTGGCTTTTAGATGGTTTTCGTCTGCCGTACTTTGGACAACTTTCCATAATTTGATGTCATCGGCGAACAAGGTGACTTCACAGTCTAGATAGCTGACACAGTCGTTGATGAAATCGAGGAACAATACGGGACATAAAACTGAGCCCTGTGGGATGCCACTCACTACAGGTAAACCCGAGGACTGCTGGCGACCGACTTGGAATCTTTGTGACCGTCTTGTCAAAAAGTGTTGGATCCATGAAAGGAGGTTCCCACGAACGCCTGCGCTGTGCAGCTTAAGCAGCAGGCGTTGTTGAGGGACGTTATCGAACGCCTTTTTGATGTCAATGTAGATTACAAGCACCGTTTTGCCCTCGTCACGTGCTTTGGTTGAGCTATCAAGTGAGAATAGCAGATTGGTAAGACAAGACCTACCGCTGCGAAAACTGTGTTGGGCATCGGAAAGGAGGTGATTCTGCTCGAGGAACTGCTTCAACGCCTTCTTAATGATTTTTTCCATGGTTTTGCAACAAATGGAGGTTAGGCTCACCGGCCTGTAGTTATTTGCAGACGCTCGGCTTCCACTCTTGAAAAGTGGGATGATCATCACTGTCTTCCAATCAGATGGTAGGCAACCCGTAACAAATGACGCCTGGAAGATAAGGGCTAACGGCTTGGCCATTTCAGAAGCTAGCTCCTTCAACAGCATGGTTGGGATTGCATCGGGGTCTGGCGAGGTCGATTCTTTCAAATTAAGAAGCTCATTCTTAGCTACATATTCGGTGAAGAGGACTGTATGAATAGATGGGATCGAATTGTCTTCATAAGTGTGGGATAGAAAACCGGGTTCAGTCATCTTGACGGACCGGAAGAACTGAGAGAGATGGTCAGCTTTATCCTTGTCCTCTGAGATTTCGGGACCTTCGGCAGTTCGCAGTAGGGGGATAGGATACTTATTCCGCGTGCTCTGCCTTATATAACTGTACAGGACATTGGGTTAACCACGGCTCAGTTTAACAGATCCTCTTCGCACTGCTGTCGAGCTCTGACAATGAGACGTTTGACCCGGTTCTTCTGCATTTTGTACCTTTTAAGAGATTCAGTCGACCTATCAATTCGGTCCTTTTTAAACATTTTTCCCTTCTTGTTAACTTCAGTTTTTAAGGATGGATTCAGCCAGCGAGGCCTGTCTATCAGTTTTCGGTGAGTGATAGGGCAGTGGCTAGAGATGAGGTTATGGACTATCCATTTGAACTGTTCCCAAGCTTCTTCAACGTTGTCGGAGAGTGCGGATGCCCAGTCTATGAAACAGAGATCATGTTTCATTTGCTCAAAATCACCACGCCAAATGCTAATCACTATTATACCCCACAGATTGGGAGTGTATACTGGGTGCGTCTCCTTAAAAAGCATACACAGGCAGTACTAATAGTTTACTAAGTACTGGCCTTAGTAAGCACGATTACTTGAATAAGCACTTCTAGAATGGGCGTGTAGCTATATTGGCATTATCTTAGTGCATACAGTTTCATGGATAGAGATGAGAGTGCGGAAACCATGACAAACGCAGCCTTGCTCATGACCCCAAGCATGTACTTACCCGAAATAGCTAAACCCAGATTCACACTCCCTGTTGAGACCAAGGGGATATGAGCCCTAGCGTTGGCTAAAGCAGCGTCACCTCTGATAAATGGTGGCGTCAGTGCCAGTACCAGTACTAATAGACTTCCGGTCGTGATTTAGGGGATATGAGCCCAGTGCTGACTTAATCATCGTCACTTCTGAAGTACAAAACAGTCAGTACCAGTACCAACAAGAACTATCACTAAGTTACACCCTAGTACGCAGTATTATAAGTAAGCAGTACCAGTCCTGGTTTACATAAGTCTGGCCCGACACCTACTATAGGTGAGTGAGGATAGATAGCACAGTAGCACCCGCGCAAAGTCTACTGTCCCTTTAAGACTAAATTAGGCGGTGTATTTGCTTGCATTTGATACAGCAGCCGCGCCGGACCCCGTCTAGCCTTCGACACTCATGGGAGAAGGTGAAGAGTGCGGAGCCGCTAACTACGTCCTCTATCACTTTAAACTAAACCCTGAGGCCGTCACCTTCTGTACTAACCTGTTGGTGCACTTGGTTTATATCATCGAAACCGATGGTCAGACACACACACACACACACTCACACACACACACACACACACACACACGCGTAAGTTAAACCCTAACAACTGCGATCTTCAGACCATGGTTACTTAGTTGAGAAGAAGTGGTTTGAGGCCAGAATTGGAGGGATAGTTCATTGTTTACACAGATGAACGAAGAATAGAAGAGAGGTCATTGACTACAGAGAGCACGAGCTTTCGCTAGAGCGGCGTGATTCAAAGTGAAATCTAGCGGCCGAAGGTGGGGAAAAGGGGACATGTTTGAATGTTGCTTGGGCAGCCGCGAGAACCTAGACGCACGCGTGTGTGTGTGTGTGTGTCCGAGGGGAAGTATGTAGGTCGAGTCTCTGCAGGTCAGCACGTCTGTAAGCGATGACTGAGGTATTAGATGACCTTGAGTCAGATGGCTTTGAACAGTGACGCCGTACAAATCACTGGAGGGCGTCGGCCGGCAACGACCACTACAGCCACTCCTCAGTATACTACAGTTCCCCATAGTGTCAAGACCGTCCTCTGGCGATATAAATTGTAATCGGCTAACAGCT
>JAYGXS010000981.1:0-17197 GCA_036362985.1 Ligula intestinalis
ACGCCTAGAGTTTTTTCACACTTGGGTCAACTCCAATGAGCAAATCCGCCAAACTACCTTAATAATAAGTCAGCCTAGTAGTGCGGATTCTAGATGATTGCTCAAGAAATCCTGCTTGGGCAGTCAACCTGCTCCCCGCATTGGTGGATTCCATATGTGCAAAAACTTGAGCAGGTAATATCGAACGAATTTTGATTGAACTCATGGCGTGGAGCGAACGTTTGTAGCTTAGAGGTAGAGCGTTATCCTCCGGCAAAGGCTTTCGCTGATGTGCGGGTTCAAATCCTGCGTAACGCCTAGATTTTCACACTTGGGTCAAATCCAATTTAGCAAAGCTGCCAAACCAACTTAATAATAAAGTCGGCCTTGTAGTCATTCGGGTGGATTGTAGATGATTGTTTAGGAAATCCTGCTTGGGCAGTCAACTTGCTCCCGTATTACTGGATTCCATAAAAGCGAAAATTTGAGCGGGAAATATAGATCCAAGTGTGATTAAACTCTTGGCGTGAAGCGGGCGTTTGTTGCTTAGCTTTAGAGGATATGCCTCCTGCAAAGGCTTTCTCTAATGTGCGAGTTCAAATCCCGCCACACGCCTCGTTTTTTACACTTAGGTCCTATCAAATTAAGCAAATTTGCGAACCGACTTAATAATATTTCAGCCTAGTTATGTGGATTCTAGATGATTGCTTAGGAAATCCTGCTTGGGCAGTCAAATTGCTCCCGTATTGGTGGATTACATATGAGCGAAAAGTAGACCGGGTAATATGATCGGTGTTCGCACATTTCTGAATGAATATATACCTGATCTGCAGTGACAGAAAATGGCAGGTGGCGAGGCGCTGATGATGGAGTGCTTATGACCCATCTGTTGCACCCCAATGGTGGACCAACTGCGCCGTCTGTAAGTGCGTGTGTTTGTGTTGTCTGACCAGCTGGGGTTCAGGGTCATGCCCGAAACAGTTCTGTATAAAGTTACCCCCAGACGCTGTCATACCCCCCTTGCTGCTCTATATATATGTATGCACCTTTGATGACGGAAGCCTGTACAATTATTTAACGTCAGGAAAGTAAAACTATGGTTCCCGCGATCGCCTCTTCTTCTCTATAATAACATCCAAGACACTTAAAAGCATTCTAATCGGATGTTTTTATACCCCCCCCCCCCGGAATATAGTAATGATGACACGGGCCTAACAAATCTACTAGATATTTTATCAAATATCCAAACCAAATATAAGATAATTGCAGGAGACTTAGACCGTCCAGAAATAAGCTGGACAGAACTATCAGCCCCATCCAGACATGATGGATTATTATCATCAATTGTCTTTTATATCTGGACGCAAATAATAAACAAACTAACCAGAGGAAACAATTTACTCGATGTTATCCTCTTTAATGACAACTGGCCCTTATATACGCTCTACGACAGTTAAACCTTTGATAGTGATCATAAGACAATAATAGCAGTGCTCCCTCTTAACAATAAAATAAGACCTGATCCTAGTAACACTTCTATAAACACCAAAAATCTTGATATCGAATCTATGAGCAACTACATGAGGTTTTTTGATTGGGGCTCTTTCCTCCTAACAATATCCCCTCTGGAAGCTGTTAACATATCATATGCCACCCTTTATTTAATTCGAGATACCCTAATTGACGAGAGATCCCCATGTAAGAAATCACTTATCCCAAATTTCATTTCCAAACGGCTAAAAAACTTAAAAAACAACTCCACGACCCATCTTTTAGTTATCTATCTACACTCAGACGCATTACAGAGATTCACGAGTTAGTCCAGAACATTGAAACAAATAAGACAGTAGCAGCAGAACATCGGGCAATCGAGTCCCCAGAAGGGACAGCCCAAATCTTCCGTAAAAAATAAATAATCATCAAAAATAAGGCCCCCAAATCATGCTTAGTGACCAAGGAATACTAATGACAAATAAAACCAAAAAGAAAATCTTTTTAACGAGTATTTCTCGACCAACTATTCAGTCGAGGAAGAACCAATCCCCCAACCAACAGAAATGACGGCACTAGTATCAAAAGAGATATTGTTTAAGGACGAAACCGTAGAGAAAGCTACCGCCAACTGTCCAATTCCACATCATATGGAACGGATAGAATCCCTCCTTGCATACTGAGACATATGACATATGCCCCAATTCGTCTGCCTAACCTTTTCTCGTTACTGCAGTCAAATGGTACTTATCCAGATATATGGAAAAAATCATGTATCACACCAATTTACAAAAACGAAAATTTGTCCAATGCCCAAAATGAACGTGGTGTTCACCGAACATCGGTTTTAGCAAAAATCATAGATGCAATAATTTATAACCAAATGTTAGACCATCTGACGAATGTAAATCTCATACCTCCCTCTCAACATGCTAAAAGTTTGATATTATCATCAAAATAAAGTTCTCATCATCATCATCATCATCATCATCATGCCTTTGTACCCAAAAAGTCATGTCAGTCCTGTCATCTACCATTCTTGGAATTCGTCTCCAGAAATCGAGATGATGGGAACACGGTACCTACAATTTACTTTGATCTAAAAAAGCCTTTGACAAAGTTCCCCATAAAAGACTGATTGTGAAGCTAGTGAGTCACGGGATTCGGCCACCCCTCCTTGAGTTCCTCAAATCTTATCTTCAAAACCGATTCCAAGTAGTACAACTTCGAAATATAGTATCAGAACTAGCTCATATAAGCAGTGGTGTTTTTCAAGGCACTATCCTAGGTCCCCTTTATTTCTCATTTAAATTCATGAGTTATCCACGATATCAACCTCTGCTAAAACATTTTTATATGCAGATAACTTTAAACTCGCATATGCCTACAACAAACATTCGATAAGAAGTGTGCATCCAACAATTTAATTAGACCTTTAAAATTTAAACGACTGGAGTGTTCAGTGGCAAATGCCATTTTCACCAACAAAATTTCATCTCATGATTTTTGGACCACTAAAACTTCCCCCCCCCCATAATGTTAAGCGGTCAAGAAATAAAAGAGCTAACATTTTTAAAAATTTAGGTCTAGGCTATTTTAATACTCTTGACTTATCCCCACGTGTTCAACAAATCACACCAAAAGCCAATCGACTATGTTGCTTCATAAGTAAAAATTTCACATCAATTACACTTAAGACTAAACTTTACAAAATGTACGTTTGACCTATTCTAGATTACTGCTCAATATTTTTCGGTACCAAGTCATCAGATGACAGACAGAAACTTGAAAGAATCCAGGGAAGGTTTACCAGATTTCTGTGTAAACGCGATGACGCCCGAGACTCCTATACAATAATGTACAATAGATATGGTCTTAAACCCCTCTGGCATAGGCGACTCCAAAATGGTTTAACTTTCCTATGTAAAGCGACACATAATCATAACCTCCTGAGCAATAATATATTAACAAACGAAAACGTTTCCTGTCCCACTAGAAACAACCAACATACAATTCATAACACTAACGCCAGGACGGCCCAGCGATCAAATTTCTACACCATAAGATATGCGATCATATGGAACGCCCTACCCAACGATATTCGCAAAAGCCACAGTTTAGCCGAATTTAGAAGAAAGACCAAACAGTTCTTTTCAAATGACATGACGCATATATTTCTGAACAAAAAGGACACTTTGCTAACCAGTTCTTTGACATCCAATTCTGACCAAAAGGGATCTAACGGACCAGGAGAGTTCCCGCACATTTTGGGGAAAACTGGCCGCTGCTGGAGGCTGTCCAGACGACGGTTTTCCAACGGTGATCAAATCAAAGCTTAAGCAAAATTGTGCATTGCCTCCTTTTCCAGTCCTTAAAAATAAAAATAAAAACTAAGAACAATTTATCGATTCCAATATTCTTCGACTAACATCTCAATGTTTATAAAAATTATTATGAAATAAAATAATTCTCTCGACAACTATACGAAAATATAGATTGTTTCCTCTTATAATATATCAGAAGTATAAATGTTAATCATGCAAATCTCAATCTCACTTAGATATTCGACAAACGAAATGCCAATTGGCCTTCAATTGGCACTTCAAGCACGATGGTTCTTCGCAATCAGCTTCCAGCTGCCTCAACCCACCTCAGACATTTGCAACGTCCCATCTTATCATCAAACTCCTGCCAATGGACAACGATTGTAATCTCCGTATCGAGCAGACCAATATATACGGAAGATACGATGTCCTTGGGTGATGAACTATGGAGTCCCATACACGACTAATTTTGTTGGTTTTTGTGGTTGTCGTTCTGTGATATGATTGGTTGAGTGGTTGGTTTCTGATTGGTTGGTAACGTATTTAGTTTTCGCTTTATGATTGGCGGATTAGGTATCACGTTTGCGGTTTGCGCACTATTCGAACATTTACACGATAGAAGTGATGGCGTCCACATCTGCTGATGCACCGATCCTATCTGCTGATACAGTGTTTCGGGAGATTCTCTGCAGCCGACACTTCCAGTCATTTAAAGAGCTTGAAGAAGCTATTAAGCAGTTTAGCAAAGTAAGGAAAAAGCAATGGAAGGCTATTTTTCGACAACTGGTTTTTATTTCAAGACGGGCTCTTCCCACAAATATCCTGTGGGATCAATGTACGCCGACACGTTTGTCTACGCCAACCGGAAATATGTATGAAAAAAAAATAATTTCAAATACTATTGACCTAACAAAAGACCAAAACAAATGCAATAGTCACTGTGAAAGAAGGGGTTGGGTTATGTTTTTTCCTGTCTTCCGGAGTTTTTGACGGCGCCATAGATGTGCTTTACAAATAAAGCTTATTTTTATTATTTATCCCCGGAAACTCAGATTTTCGCTTCTATTAGCATAATACATATGCTTACTATGCCAGTTTACAGGCAATTTTAAAGAGTTGGTAGAACACCTGTTGGGTGCCTTCCAAAACCTCAAATATAGGACAAAAATCTCGAATTTTCAGGCCACACATTGCAGTTTTCGCATAGCACACAGTACTAAGCTGCCAGCAGATCATCCTGCTTTTAGCAGAATCAAGTACCGACATCTTTATTTCCAATGTGTGCACGCCGGCCGCCCCGTAACTACAAACAGAGTCAGACGATCGAAGTAACTGTGTATACTTTGATGATAACACCTTAGATCAATGAAATTTGGCTGCAAGGCCAGATTCACAGCCCTGGAATGTAATGGTGCACTTGTTCTGAAGTCTCTTTACCTAATGCACAACCACATCTGTAACCAGATGCTGGTGTCCGCCTACCCAAAATATCGTCGGTTTGAGGGTGAGGCGGGGCATAAGGTGGTCAGGATGATAAGAGACATGAGACCCTCTGCAGGTCGTTTAAAAGTTTTTTTGAAGAGTAAGGATTGTATAAATCACAATATTTTTTAGAATCATTCGGTATAAACTATACCACGAAAGACATATCAAACATGCGACGCCGCATTTTGCAAACGGATTCCTCTGGGACGGGGATGGCGGAAGCCCTACATAATTTGGGTGGTGAAAGCTTATCAGATTTTATCTATGGCGCCGAAGGGCTGGAGGCATTGTGTTTCACCACACCAGCCCTGAAAACCATGTTTGCACGGTATGCGAAGGTGGTGCAAATGGATGGCACCTACCGGACTAATCGCTTTGGGTTTGCATTGTACCACATTGTGGTAACCGATAAGCACGGTCGTGCGCGGTCCGTGTTCTATGCTTTCGTAAGAAGGGAAACCAATGAATCCATGCTGTGGGTCGTTGGTAAATTTCGGGAAATTATGGGCTCAGCTACCAAGGAAATCCGAACGGTTTTACTTGACAAGGATTCCCGGGAAATAGGGGCTTGGAGACAAGTATTTCCCGAACCGGGCATTTCTATTTTATTGTGCACATTTCATGTGCTGCAGGCTTTTCGGCGTAAGGCGATCAGCCTGTACCCCAGCGACATGGCCGGCGCGGCTATGCGTTTTTTCAGAAGGGCTGTGAAAACCATGAGTCTTTCAAAGCATGAGGAGGCAATGCAGGCATTAAGAATTGGTTTTCCGTTACTGTGGCCATACATTGAGAATAATTGGTTGAACAGTGGGCCCATGTGGGCTCACTTTGCCCGTGTTCGCCTAATCACGTATGGCGACAATACCACGAATAAGACTAAAAGTCTTAATCGGGTTTTGAAAGGCTGGTGTAAATCGTACATGAGCATTACTGATTGTGTGGAGGCATTGGCTACCCACCTTCAGTCCAATAATGTCGACAAAGAGAGGCGGGAGGCTGAAGAATATTGCCGCCGCCGACAATATAATGATCGTCCCGTACATGTGGCAGCAATATGCCAGAGGCTGACGGCGTATGCGTCAGATATATTCCTGAGGCATATTGATGCCACTAGTCGGGTAGTAAGGAGAAGTGATTGGGTGGACTCGTGTAGTTGCCGATTCTTTTCGAATTGGGAACTGCCATGTGTCCATATAGCAAATGTAATCGTTTGCATAAAATAACTAACAGATGCGTCAGTTATTAGCGCCTTTTTACTGACCTCTCTCAGCAGTCATCGCCCAACATCCATCCACAAACAACCCTTAATGTCTGTTCAGTTAACATTAAAAATTACCTTTTTTACTTACTTCTCTTTTACACTTAGCTTCTATTTACATTCCTGTATTTTTAAAAAGATTTGTTTTCCTGCACTTCCTTTTGTTTACGTTTTGGTTCTTTTGGTTGCACATAAAACGCAAACTTCAACAAAACAGTCGTGCGTTGTGCGATTAGGGCTTCTCAATATGGAGAAGTCTATTATTGAATAATCTGTTATTGGAGACATTTCGGAAGGCAAATATGATGACAGCCACCCTTTAGTTCTTCCTGGCAAGAAAAAACCAAAACAGAAAGCCAAAAATGTTACTGCTCAACCTCTGCGTGTGTTGTCGAAGTTGAAAAGAAAAGAGCTTCAGAAGCAGGTCGCCAAAAAAAACTATCAGTATGGTTATCACACATTTCTTTAACCTCTTTTAGCGACAAGAACCGTGGGATGAACTGGAAGCGTACTCAACACAACCATCTGACAAGTCGACTTCCGGGAACCTTTTCAGTCGTAACCGGAAAAAAGAGAGGAAAACTGAGAAGTTGTAGCTTGTATAGTTTCTGACAGTTAGGATTTCGAAAGCACGTTTAAGTACGACGCAAAAATGGTGCCAGTCAGAATCTAGTTCTGCGGACACATCCACGGATACTGATGAGTTCAGTTCTTCCGAAGAGGTACCAAAACAGGAAGATTCAAGTGTTTCAGAACTCCCTCGAACAACCAAACCGGTGAGAGAGAAATTGCCCACCCGAAACCTTTCGGAGAATGCTCCTGTTTTTGATGTAACTTGCAAGAAGTCGAATTATGTACTCGTTAACCGGACACCAGAGATACAGTCAATGCGCGTGGCTCTACCGATAGTTGCGGAAGAGTCCAATATAATGGAGGCTATTTCGGAAAATGATGTGGTTATCATCTGCGGGGCCACTGGATATGGAAAAACTACTCAAATTCCTCAATTTCTGTATGAAGCTGGTTATACGCAGTAAGTTTTAACAAATCTGTTGCCTCTTATTTGCAATATGATGCTGTTCCATGAAGACTTCAACTCCGAAATCTAAACCCTTCTCTACGAAGGCAATTTGGACACTGTTGAACTGGATAAGTCACCAAACACTGCCTAATTAATGTATTTCTCGGCAAATTAAGAACTGATAAGACATTTATCCGCCCGACGTGTGTGCTCGTAAAATATTAATGTTTTTTTGCTAGCCGTGTAAGCAATATCCTTGATCATCTAGGCTTTGTTTAACGGTCACAACACTTCGTGTTTGTATTTTTGGTTTATTTTTCCTGAAAATGCGATGAAGATATCGTAATTCCAGTTCTATAACCGGCAGGTGCTCACTGACATTCGTGTCTCTATCTATATTTTCGCAATAAGTACCCGATTACCAGTGACAAAATTAATGATTACCTTATTAGTTCTTTCATCACCAATGATTAATTCGCCTTTTTAGTTTGTCGGAAAAAGTGCTTGAGCTACTCAGACTCAATTTGCAGGTCAGCCATAAGGACCGCGATTAAGGACGCATTTCACCTCGACCCACGTTGCAGGTGCTCTCCTCTACTGTATCACCAACCGTAACCGTTATCGTATAAGCTAGCATTCTGGACTTAGTCGGATTCACTTAAACGCAGCAATTTATCGAGACATTTAAATCACTAGAAAGGAACGAAGTTGAAAGCTCGTGTTTCTGAACAAGTTTTTTTTCTGGGTTGATTAGTCGTCCTTCCGGTTCGGTGCTTATTTGGACTCGACGTAGCAGAATCTGTGCACTAGCTTAAGAACTTTGTATACCGTATCCAAGCAAACAACTCAGTCCTCCCGCCCACTGCGCTTCTCTTCGTTCGTATCCTATTTTCACAACAGAGCTGGCCAGCATCACAGTCTCCTCTACACAGACGCAGAGCAGGATCAACATGCATGCAGTTTCGAAACCCAAATTTCGGAAGTTTAGATCCACCAGAAAGATAATAGATCTTGTACAGTTATCCAGTTTGACTGTTTTATCAGAGTTCTCAGCCAGTGTCTGCTGTATTCTAGCACCTTATGACCACCATGTAAAGTCTACTGTACTTTGAGCCATTTATTTTCAACGAAAATTGCCTCAAAAACGGCTGCTCTATGCAGAAGTACAGCAAGGCTATTGGAGGATAGGCATACGAAAGTCCATGATGGTAGCAGATTAATTGAGATTGGGTTAGCTGAAAACACGAACTCATCAAGGGGGATTTCCATATTCAACAACTGATGACTCTTAAATTGAATAACACATTGGCTTTTCCAAGACCTACTGTGCAGATTCATTTTACCCGGTCCGTAAAGATTCATTTTTCAATGCTATATGAAACGTGTTGCAGACATAGGACAAATTTATCTACTGAGTGTCTTCATTCCGGACTTCATGCTCTGAAGGAGCGCATTATTAGACGACCTAGTTAGTCAAAATTTGGCTATGATGTTTTGGTTTCTGTCTATTCGGTAGTTCTGGATGTCTGGTCTGAAATATTTCCTTGGCAAACTGAAGTAATTTGCACGATCTTAAATTAAACCTTGGATGTTAGGCCTTCTGAGTGGTTTACTTTTAGGAAATAATCTGAGATTGAGCACTGCACAGTTCAATTTTGTCCTTGCCATTTACTTTGGCTCCGTGCATCGACTCGTCATGTCACCGCATTAGCTGCTGTTTAATTTCGCCTTTCAGTACCCTTACGCCAGTTTTGAGATGAATAGAGCCATATTCTAGGGTACTCATTTCCACTTGTTCTATCAAATCTTGTTCGTACTCTCACTTGTCTGATAACGAAACAATCGTCACTCGACAGTTGCGTTTACAGAAATGTTATCGTCATCTTGCTCCAATAAACAGTTTTTTGGGTATCATTTTGCCACACCGATGCCTTCTTATGGGTTATTCGTTGTGAGATTTGCAGGTGACAAATAACCCAGGCATTGCCCGCAGAGACTCTTATTCCTGAGCGATAGCAAATAAGATGGTATGATTCATATGTGAAAACTCGGTGGCCTCGATGGGTTAAATTAATTATTCAAAGGTGACTTGTGCCCTGGAGTCATCTGTGGCACTGGCAGCACCTTTGGGGTGAAATCATTGAAAATAAAAATGCCCTATGTTTATTTCGACCTACCTTTTGACTCATCTTATTTCAGAAACAACCACAAGATCGGTGTTACAGAGCCTCGGCGAGTTGCGGCAATTTCCATGTCTGAATGCGTTGCCGAAGAGCTGAATCTAAAAGACGGGCAAGTACTGTGTTTTTGTTTAAAGCGACCGACTTGATTATTGCATGCTACGGAATCTTTACCAGGTTGGGAAACGGAGGTAATACAGAAAATAAGCCGTTTACACGCGTCCCATTTCGCGCCAACTATTGTACATGGCGCTGGGCGTTTCAAGATAGAAAAGAAAGTACCTTTGTTTTTTCGAATATTTACTATTTTTGGCGAAACATTTCCAAAACTTTATGCTAAAAATTCGCGAGAACAGTTGTTGGTTGACTGACAGGCTTAACACAGCGTCATTATCAGCCAAGCAAATAATCAGCTTTATTTATAAAAGCCAGAAAGCTGTTCATAGCCAATGAAGTGGGAAAACTGGCGGCCAATTAAAAAAAACGTAAATCATTGCAATTGATCTTCTCGATGACGGTCTAGTGTGAACAACCCTTGCTTGTACTTGGTACGTGTATCTTTATGCTTGATCTAGCTGGCCTCGATGATGTCCAAGCCTGATATATTTCATGGGTTTTCTTGGCGATTTTAATAGGTTTCCAACAGCATCTCAGGCTGTTTTTTTTCGGGGTTGTCTGCTATGGCCTTTTGAGAAGGCAGACGTTTGCGTTTTCCGGCATTTTGCGCAGTTAAAAACCACAGTTTTGATCTTTAGGGAGTAGTGTTGATCGGGATAGTGCTCATCAGCCTATCCCAATATTCTTTCCCGTAACTTACAGAACGGAACAGCATAACTTTGAAATGTTTGCTGACCTAAATGTGCGCGCATTGAACCGTAACGGGCTCACGTTCTTTGGTGTTTTCTTTTAACTGGCCTCTAACACCAATTGTCGACTAGGCCTTTTTATCCTCTCTGACTCGCGTCTTTTCTCTTCAGTGAGGTCAGCTATCATATTCGGTATGAGAAAAATGTGTCCTCAAAGACGCAGATAAAGTTCATGACGGATGGTATTCTCCTTCAGGAAGTAAAGAAGGTGAGTGCCCGACCGCTATACTATTCTGCTATACCGTAAGCCCCTCTCCTTCACGGGAATGCTAGCTTCCACTAACTTCACCTACAATTTTAGTGTGCGTTTGCTGTCACAGAGTTTCGAGCTTGCCGACTACTCTGCCATAATAATCGACGAGGCGCACGAGCGTTCCATCTACACGGACGTCCTGCTGGGTCTGCTCTCCCTCATTGTGCGTTTGCGCCGGCGCAATTTCGAAGACGCCGCGAAGCCCGACAGCCCGCCGCCACTCAAGCTGATCATCATGTCGGCCACGCTGCGTGTGCGCGACTTTGCCGACAACCGTCAGCTATTCCCGCCTCCGACGAGGAAGAACGCGGACGGCGGCCAACCGAAACCGGCCACTGCCGCCGCTGATGAAGGCGCGTCAGAGGCTGTGCGACCCGGTGCCCCACCCATCATCCAGGTGGAGTCCCGTCAGTACCCCGTGACCTGCCACTTCTCCAAGATAATGCCGGATGATTACCTAAAGGCGGCTTTTCGCAAGGTTTGTCTTGCTTGCATATATCTAGCTCTTTTGATTAATCTCTTTTTTCACTCGAATTTTCTCGTCGGGTTTTCAAAAGTTTATCGAAGTTCCCATATGCAGTGTAGCCCGTGTACCGCTAATCTGTCCAATTACTGTTAGTAGTACTTTTTTAAGTCAAATTACTAAAACCTAAGTAAGGGTGGTTAACCGATCAGTTTTGTACTTGTACTTGTTACGGCTGTGATCATGTCTGATCTAGCCGGCCTTAATGATGTCACGAACGGTACCTCTCCATGCGTGGCGATTGGCGGCAGCGGATCTCGAAAGCTCCACCCAGTCCCTTCTCCAGCGACGGAGGCCGAAGATAGAAGGTCCAAGAACTGCTTCCATGTCTTGACGGACGGTGTCTAGTCAGGTCTTCAGTTGCCCTCCTCTTCGACGTTTCCAGGTGGGCTGCGGTGCCGGGTCGAGGGCAGCATAGGTAAGCTCGTGGGGCGGACGACGGAGAATGTGTCCAAACCATCGCAGTCGCCTTTCTTGAATGGCTTGAGATATCCTCGTGATACGATCGCAGCCGATGCGGACTGTCTCATCTGAGATGAAGTAGCTATACTTAACTCGCAGGATCGTCCTCAGACACCGGTAGTCAAAGACCTCCAGTCTTCGCTCATCTTCAGCGCGCACAGCCAAGCATTCACATCTATAGAGGAGGACTGACCGGATGGATGCACGGTATACACGAATCTTCGTGGCGATGGAGATGTCACGTCGGATCCATAGGCGCTTTCGAAGGATTGAGCAAACCCAGCGAGCAGCATCGATACGGGAGACAATGTCGTCCTTGCTCTGCCCATTCGGTAGCAGCCTCGCCCCGAGGTATTTAAAGCTGTCTACTTCAAGTTGTTGGCCATTAATCCCCAGGGGTGCCTTTTCCTGGTCAGGGATGCAGCTCGAGAACAACTTTGTCTTTTCGGAATTTATGGACATACCTACCGACATAGCGATCTCATTTAACTGCGACACTACTGACTGTAGACCATCAAAGTTTGAGGCTAACAGCGCAATATCATCGGCGTAGTCAAGATCAGTTAATCGGCCAGGGGTGCAAGTTCAACATCGTCCTCTTCATGTAGGACTTTGTCGAAAATCTAGTCAATGACGTAGTTAAACAGAATGGGCGAAAAGACGCAGCCCTGTCGGACACCAGACCGGATATCGAACGACTGAGAGAGATTGTTGTGGACCAGGACTCGTGCCGTGGTAGACCGATAGTAGGCCTTAATCATCGCAATGAGTTTGGTCGGCATTCCATCCAGTTCCATTATTTGCCACAGGGACTCACGATGGATGGAATCGAATGCGGCGGCAAAGTGGACGAAGCAAACGGCCGTCGGTTGCTGGTAGCTATGGCGGAATTCTAGAGTGCGCCTCAGTGTGAATATTTGATTCGCACATCCACGCCCAGCTCGGAATCCGGCTTAGTTGGGTCGTGTCCTGGAGTCACGTACAGCCTACAAGCGCCTGAGAAGAACGATAGCGAAGATCTTTGCAGCAACACGGTAGTTCTCGCATCGGTCAGTTTCCGAAACTTACTCTTTTTATTGCGTTTTGGAGCATCGTTTTGATCCCTCACAGGCAGTTGCTTAACGGCTAATAATGATGACGATCATGGCTGATAATCTAATTGGTGGACGATCTTCCCACGCCAGTTAATATTCCCGATCACAACTACCCGAGCAAAGAGCTCGCGGTTCGATTATATTGCGTGTAGAAGTGGTTAGTACCCTCTTTGTTCCCTCGTCTCGTGCATGTCGGGGTCAAGATGTTGAGGACTTTGGCGTGCGGACCGCCGTTGAAATAAGTTCACGAGAATCCTTTTGACCTAGCTGCTTTTTACCATGTTGCTGTGGTTAGCTTCTTTCGTACCTTTCATACTGATTCAAACAGCCAGTAACCGATTTGGAAAAAAACACGGCTCTGTAATATAAGAAGATTAGTAAAGTATAAATATGAAAGTCACAAGCAGTAAGATTACACTGCCACAAGGCGAGAGACTCAAACAAGTAATCAGGGTATTCAGCCTAACAAAAAAAGGCACGACTTTCCATCAGAAAAAAATAAATACGGCATAAATGTCGTACTAATGAATATCAAAACGTACTATAAAGCTTTCCCTGTTAGTGCCAACGGCGGGACAGCAAGTCAATTGTTGTTATTAAGCAAATAATTGCGTTACTATCAAACAGGCAGTATTGTAATAACAAGGGACCCTACCTGGGAACGTAGTCACAGAGGAATGCGGTTTGGAATCCCGGGTTGTCCAGATTTGGATTTACAGTATTGCTGTATCACGATGGCCAATTGCTCACCAACGGCCGGCCTAATTTCCTTAGTCTTTATCTGTACCACCTTTATCTTTCCGGGCGTAGGCCGTACTTTTATCTTAGTTTAGGAAATGTAACTTGCAGGTTCTTTAGTAGAACATCTTTTGAACCACCTGTATACTTTTTCCGTTGACTTTTGCTCATTGTGTAATTTCTACCGTAAGTCATCGAAAGCACAAAAAGAGCATTTTCTTTATTTATTTTTTTGAATATTTCCTTTACTTTAATACTGATAGGCCAGGGGTATTTTTTCTCTGAAAACTGTAAAATTCCAGAGATCTTGGCGATAATTCACATAGTAAGTAGTTTCAATTAGACCTAGCCTCACAGCGCAGTCGTTCAGATGCCTGCCACAAGCCTGTGTGACTTGTTTTTGGAACTGAAGCAACGAGGCAGCGATCCCACTAATCGTGGTTTCGAAAGTTGTCAACTGACGGGATAACTTGGTCCGCGAGGTCAATATGTGGGATGCTTGGCTGGTTCCGTAGCTCCCTCCT
Source organism: Ligula intestinalis (assembly GCA_036362985.1). Lineage (NCBI taxonomy): Eukaryota > Metazoa > Platyhelminthes > Cestoda > Diphyllobothriidea > Diphyllobothriidae > Ligula > Ligula intestinalis. Next base: position 14,199 of record JAYGXS010000981.1, read on the forward strand.
ACTTTGACTTTTTTGGCACTTTCGTGCACCTGACATCCGAGCTGCCCTCTCTGTGAAAGCCCAGTACATTTAGCTGGGACCACACTGTGTATGGCACGCGTAGACGGGTTGTTTAGCCATGACAGCCACTGCGCCCTAGCTCGCATCCCGTCATTATGAGCCTGTCCTGCCGCGGTGTCCAGGTAGGTAAGGGTGTGTGGCAGATGTTGTACAAATGTAACTCAAACATATCTACGTTGGTTGGTTATTAGCCCTTGTTTTATCAGGAGTCGCCACCGGAGTCCAAACTGCGTGCTGTTGGGAGACGTAAAAAAGCCGCGACCTCAGCCGGCTTGAGCTATAGGTCCACGGGGGTGATTTGGGTGCCTGGCTGGGAGCTGCAGGCGAAGAGATACTGACAGTCATGCGACGAGACGCCGCAGCCGAGACAGCTATCGGATGTAGGCGGGTCACTGGTATTGAATCCATTACATGGGAGACGCAAAGATCGCCGTCGTTTGCGATTGTCAACCTGTCCTGTCGGCCACAGTCGAAGCAGCTGTGCTCTGTTTTACCGGTGCAAATCACAGTCAATTTCTTCCTTGGTACACATACAGTTGCAAGTTGGAAGACATGGCACTCAAACACTTATAGCAATAGAGCCTAGACTCAGAGTAGTATTTCAAAACTTATCTTGTTGTCAAGTATCCACAGTTGGCACACTCCTCATTTCTGTCAAGGTTGTCGCCCTCCACCGAGATTCCCCTGCTGGCGGAATTCTGGTCTTCCTGACGGGTCAACGGGAGGTGAAGACCCTGTGTAATTGGCTGAACCGCAGCTTTCCGCCGGACTCCAGCGCCGGGGAAACGGCGGCCGCGGTGCCGGCAACGGAGAAGCGGACCAGCACAGCCAAAAAACGACGCGCCCAGAAGAAGGCTGAGCAGGAAGCTGCCGCCGCCGAGAAGGAAGACGCCTTGGCAGCGAAAAAGGCCAAGTTCGTGGCATTGGCTGCCGACGAGTCGGAGGAGGAGGATGAAGAGGCGGCGACGGAGAAGGAGACACCGAGCTCTCGTTTTGACCTTGACAAGTGAGTCCGCCAGTATGCTGTTTCTGTATGAAATAAATACTAGATGCAGCTTAGTGTTCGAAATCTTAAAGTACGGTGATAGCATTTATGTTTATACTGAAACCCACTAACTATCTGGAAGGATTGGCATGCCTTGCGGACGGTTTTAGTTGACTGTACCTACAGTAGCTGGAGTCTCCCATGAGATATTACTCGAAAATCTGAAATGCTTCTTTTCGATTTGAAGGGATCCCTTGAGGGGAGTTGTAATATTGACTATCGCGCACCATACTTCCAACATATTTCAGTCACGATACGATGCCGGCTTTTTAACGAGCTTCCTTGTGACCGCCTGTAGGAACTAAATTTGGCCAAGAATGACTTCTAATGCAGTATAACATTTTAGCATTGATTTAATTGTCCTTATAGATGAAAATCTGTTTTGTAGAAAACGCACAAACTACTGTTTTTATATTCATCTGGTGGCAGATCACATCTGAAGATTTTGTGTTAAGAGAAAGTGTCTTTCTGTCTTGCAAAAAAATTTACAATTCCCGATTACTCTGGAATCCAAACTGCAAGTTGCATATTCGGGCTTGTCGTACATTTTTCTGCGTTAGTAAGACAACTTCGCATAGGACTACTAAATTTTCCAATAGATGTGAACCCTGTTGCAGACCTAATCAGTGGCATTTATAAAATGGAGGGATATGAAGTTTTATGAATTCAAATTGCACTGTCCCGAAACTATTAATTACAAACCTTAACTAAACGGAGAAATACCCTTTCTTCAGATATAAAATTTTAAAAGGACGTCATTCGTCCTTTTTCATGTTTTCTATAACATGTAAATTTATAAGAACATCAAAAAGAATAGTGGGAAAATGCATACATTTCATGTAGGTACTTTTATCGAGTGTAGCTCTTACAGGCGACTGAAGGGAAGCTGATATAAAAGCTGACCTACTGTGATGACTGAAACATCTTGATATTACAATCCCTCTTCAGCAATCCTTTCTAATCAAGATCATATTTCAGAATTCCTATTAACCGTAGACCAACTACCGTACTTTGAAGCGAGTATTTGTAATGGTGTCGAAACTGCTCATGTTTTGCAAACTCAAACTTACCTTTCTTTTAAACACGTGCTTCCATAAAGTCGACTCCTCAGGAAACTGCCCCTAGATTGGGAATTTTTGTCAAAACTATTGGGAAGAAGCGCAGACTCCGTGAGCCTAAAAAATAAAGAAGTAGGTGTTGCTTAAGAAGCGGTGAAAGGTTTAAAGTACGACAAGCACCCCGTGGCATGCTCATTGGTCTAGCGACCCTGCTTAAGCTAGTCTTTCTAAAAGTCTGGTTGCGGCTTTCAAATTTATGCGCGTATTGCTGGTTTACCGGATTGGTAGATGGTAGTAAAACTTTCTAATTATTTTTCTTTCTCTCCCTTTGACCATTGGTATTGTTTAATGACATAATCCTGCGTAGTTTCCGACTGCTTTTTGGTCACTTCTCACAGCTTCGACATTATCCCGGCCGACGAGGAGAGCGAACTCGGCTTACGCACCGGTACCGACCGTAGCCGCAAGGCAGAAGCCAGTACCAAAAAAAGCCGGAAGGTGCCACAGCCGAGCCTGTCCAGAGTGCTTCAGAAGATGATGATGATGAGGATGACCCCGAGGATGCTCTTGACGCTGAAGTTCTAGAACAGCTCGAGGCTGATCGCAAGAGCGCACCTGCGGTTCGTTTCCCTCACATGCCCTCTTATTGCTTCTCGAACTGTCATTCGGAAATAATTGATACAGAAGCTTCCTCCTCCTCCTCCTCCTCAACTCCCTCATAATAATAATAATCATCTTTATCCCCCGCCACTACCGTGTGGATTGCTGTGATGTATCAGAGGTGTCTAGTGTGTCCTAGTCTTACTGGCTATTGGCAGCATCACGGAGACCAGGTT
>JAYGXS010000982.1:0-17196 GCA_036362985.1 Ligula intestinalis
ATTTGCGTTGACTCTGTCTTAAAACCTGTAGTCGTTTAAAGGTATTTGAAACTATGCATCAGATGAAGCCTTTGTCCTAGGCTTAGTCTTTACCGCCGGAGTCGTTTATCAGATCTGGTTTAGTTGTGGACAAAGCAACAACGTCGGAGAAACCAGTAGATTACTCTGGATGTGAATGGCCGAGCATGCAGCGGCGTTGAGGAAAAAATACCGCGATTCCCAGGTTGAAGCTCACTTGACGGGACCCACCGTCAGTTTCATGCACTTACTCTAAGAGAAGGCAAAGCGTGTAAACTGCTTACGTATTTACTGGAAAGCTTAGGCTTCATTTAATGAAATAGGCCACTTGCTGTATGTATCATCTCCAGAACTGCAACCCACGCTTTCATACTTATTTCATTTTCGACTTAATTCACATTTTGGATATGAAAATGACATTAAAATTGCTTTCGCGCTTGTGCTATATGTTTCCACCAGTTCGTTGAATGAAGAGGTTTAAGAACATGCCTTTTAATTATATGCCTCTTCAACCACAATCTTATTGCACAAACACTAATTTCACGAAATGCCCACTATATTTCCTTTAGAAAATATAAAGACTTAGGAACAATTGTGCATCTCACGAAAACAAGTGTTTGCATAGGTTTGCCATTAATTCGAAGTGCATCACAACGGGTTAATTAATTAACTGATTAAGGGAGCAGTTTCACTCTATGAGGTAAAAACATTGTTGAAACTGCACAAAGCTATGGGTGCCTGTAAGACTTACTGATTTAGCTCTTGATAAAATATAATGAGACCCTACTGATAAAACCTCAAATTAAACCGTCCCATGACAAGTAAATGGAAAAGAGGCCAGCATTGGATCAAATCCTGCCTAATAGTTAGGCTAACAGTTTTTGTGAAGATGATGTGCCTTCCAAATACGATTCAATGAATGTCACCGAAGGCGTTTTGCCGACGCGCTGCGTGGCATTCTGGCACACAAGTTCCTTCTCAATTAATAAGCTTAAAGCACATGTTATTATCTACGCTCAGTACGTAATAATTGGATCTTTCCTCTGCAGGGGTGTGTGTTGTTGCTTAAATGCCTCGTGCAACCCTTTCATTTTAAACCCCTAAAATTATTATCAAGCACGTTAGTGCGCGCTGGCTGGAAAAGGCCTTTGCGCGTTGGATTTTTCTTCTTATTACAATGTCTACTACATGTTTAAACTGCTGGCATACAAGAGTGCGCATCTAGAAGACGAATATGCGATCACTGGAACCAGAGTTTCTTTGCCTAACGTTTCGGATGCCCTCGGGAATCATTAACCATTGGTGATCGAAGAACAGTCTAAAAAACATGCGCAGATAGGGTGATACATGCACAGAAAAAACACGGTATTTATGGCTCATAGCAGTCAGCCGCATGCGTACTATAATTGTCAGTTTCTTAACCACCGCTTGAGGTCTTAATTGGTGTGGTGATGGCTCGTAAACTATCACGGTGCTCTTATCCGCTTCAGATGCAGGGTTGATAATTGCGTGACAATTATGCCCGCTGTCGTCAGAGATGTCGTTGCGCCCAGTACGTCCTACGTGACAGATTCTCTCGCGAGCCTGCAGTGGTGGCGAGGAAGAAAGACCAGGTTGAAGCTCACACGACGGGACCAGCCATATTTTCAAGTTTGATGAGGTCGAAATCCTGGCAAGATGTGACAACCGCGTGGATCGCAAGCTGCTCGAGTCGTGGTTCTTCGGCCCTCAGTCTATCGACACGCGCAACGATTTGGCGTTCCCATATGTTGTACTGAGACATTTCCTGAGAGAGACAATCTGTTACGTAGGAAGGACTGGGCGCAACGGCAACTCTGAAGACAGCGAGCATACTCGACTCGCAATTATCAACCCCTTATCTGAAGCGGACAAGAACGCAGTGATTATTGATGAGCCATCACCGCACCGAGTCAGACATCAAGTGGTGGTAAAGAAACTGAGAATTATATGACACATGCAGCTGACTGCTATGAACCATAAATCACGTGTTATCTGTGCATGTATCACCCTCTCTGCACATGCTTTAAACTGTTCAGAAACGTCAGAAAAATAACAGGTTTCTTTCAACTGCTTACTTGGACTTGAATATTTGCTACTTGTGCGCACCTTCGCTGAGTGCTCTAAGCATGCTTCCTGTTTTCACATTTCCTTTCAACACTTGTCACAGGAAAGACATGGGAATATTATCAAAAACACACATATGCGGCCCTGATGTCACTTAGCACGACGCCATATTGTTTGCCTCGTAACTCCTGCGCGTTTTGACATGGCGCATCCTGCCAACGCCATTAGTGCTTTACTTAATCACTCGGGTGAAACCCAAAGGCATTTGGAATGATACCCACGCGAAAGCGCTATCTGATTGTCCAGCGAGCAATCGACCTTAAAAGTACGCATATGCGTTTTGCTGGACTAGTATGTAGTACTTAATAAGTCAATATTGTGTCCTTCTTTCGCAATGGCCGCTATGTTGTCTTTTGGGCATTTGAATAAGGTGCTGTTAGACGGAAAACATATTGACTTGGTTCAATGTTATCCAACATTTAGCAACGACTACTGGTATTCTCGCAGGCATAATTCTTCTTGATTCTGGATTCCCTAATCTTGCTAGTGGATTCAATTAACCCTGCTTGAATAAAAAGCTTGCATACGATGAGAAGGCATCTCATCTCATAGGCATCTCTTTCCGCTTTCTTGTTCGAGCACGAAACAACCAGACCTTACGTTACATGAAAGCATCCTACATACGGCGGGAGAAACCTGACCTATATAAGCAACTAGACCATGAAGTCAATCTTCAACTGCCGTGATAAATACATACCACACCTTTATTTTGTTAAATCCCCACATTTTTTTCGGTCCCAAGTTTAACAGTTGACATAACTTTTGGCAACTTGCCACGTTGGTACGACGTTGCTTTGATCGATTTTGTGTAAATTCCAATTGATTTGTTCTCTGAATATTTAGTTATTTATGCACAGAGCGGAAGTAGCTGAAAAGCGCTCACGAAATTTACTCGCGCGAATAAATTCTGCTTTTCTGTTATGCTTCAACTTATTACTAGAATATAGTTTTGTTAATGATCTCCTGCATAATTGAAGGGGTAATGCTGCGCCCAACAGGCAGGCACCTGCTGCCCCGAAGCATAATGTGCTCCTTAAGCTTGGTGTTGGCAGAAATACACAACAGCTTTGCTACCACTCTTTGAGCGTTCGGACCGGAAGTCGTGTGCCCTGAGCAGATCAGGCTGAACCAAAGTGCGTCAGTTCACATGTTGGTCGCCAAGCGTTAAACATTATTTGAATCTTGAAAATGGTTATAGCTGTAAGATTTATTGGTACCATAAATTTCGGGAGAGCTCTTCAGTTACAACCCCTCGTTGCAGTTAGGTTCACGAATGAGAAAAACACGACATTGAAAATATACAGAAAGGTCAAAGGTCCTAGTCAGATAGTGGAAGAAGGTTAAAACAAAATTGGAGGCGTTTGTAGCTTAGCGGTAGTGCATTAGCCTACGGCAAAGGTTTTCTCTTATGCGTGGTTTCAAATCCCGCCAAACGCTTAGAGTTTTTCACACTTTGGTCAACTCAAATTAAGCAAATCTGCCAAACCAACTAAATAATTTTCCTGTTAAGTTTTTAAATTAATATTATTTGTGTTCATTCCCGGCTATTGTAATCGAAATTCATTTTTTCCGTTAATGCGTTGAAATTTGTGTGATTCTTAAGCCATGACCTACGTAAGCAGCTATCTAATTAGGGATCTTTAAGAACGTTTTATTAAGTATAATACTGCTACGTTATTTCTTATTTCTAAATTTTTGGTAAAGAGTTTAAAGGAAAATAGAATTTTTATGGAGAAGGAAAGCAAAACTGTGAAATTCTTAGTGTTGAATACAATTTCTAAAGGCTTTTTTTCCTCGTCACCTTCGAGGTTTCACAGTTATTGGAAAAAAAATGCGACGATTGAAAATATATTTAAAAAAACCCAAGATGGTATAAATATACTTACAAGTTCAACCGTTATCTGTTTTTTTTTTGGTAAACAGCCAGCCTATCCGTGTGTGGCCTAGATGTGTCTTCCATGGAAAATATTTTTGCTATTATCAAAATAAATTGTAACAAAGCACGCAATAATCTTTTTTGTGCATTTACAATGGAAATTTGATCGCAGTATTTTTATTTTGAAGCAGTTGTATTAACGGTGACAACATCCACTTCTGACATTTTAAGTGCAAATTAAAATGTTCTTGGAAAACATGTTACTGATAAAACTTCTGTATTTATACTTATTCTGTATTGCATTGCTATCCTTTTCCATTCTCATGCCTTAAACACACGTTCAGTTCACACTCTACCAGTAGATATTCATTATGCCATTTCCTAAGTTTGCTGCTTTTTGTAAAACCTCCATTGTCCATTCATAGTTAACACTACTGTCTCAACCAAACTCTGGCTTGCATTTACTTATAGTTCTCTATATACTATAATAATAATTTTGGGGCACGATGCGAGTGGTGACTACCCACACAATGACTTTCATTATGGTTTTTAACTTATTCTCCGAGATAGTGCACTTACACTAAGAGAATGAAAGCGTAAATTTGTTAAAGTTCTTACAGCAACCTTAGGCTACATTTAATGAAATATCTCATCTGCTTTACGAATAATTCCCAGAAGTTCAACGGACCCTTAATACTTATTTCATATATTCGATTTAAGTCACACCTGGGATACGAAAATAACATTAAAACTGCTTTCGCGCTTGTGCTTAATGTTTCCACCAGCTCGTTGAAAGAAGATGTCTAATGACGTGTCTTTCAGTTATATGCCTCCTCAATCACAATCATTTTGCACGAACACTTATAACACTTAATGCCCACTACATAAACCGTCAGTTTTTTTTTAAGACTAGGATCATTTTTTATCTGACAAGCACAAGTGTTCGCATAGATTTGCCATTAATTCGAAGCGCATCATAACGGGGTACTAGATAAACAGATGGGAGCATAAAACGGAATAAGTGGGCAGTTGCGCTCTATAAGGTAAAACCATTTTTGAAACTATACAAAGTTGTGCGTGCCTGTACGACTTTTACTTAATTTAACACTTTGTAAAATATAATGAGCCCTTACTTACAAAATCCCTAATGAAACCATCTCATGAGAAGTTAAAAGGATAAGAGATCAGCAATGAATTAATATACTGCCTATTCGTTAGGCAACCAGTTTTGTCAAGCTAATGTTCCATGTAGAGACGATTCATTGAATGCCACCGAAGGCGTTTTTTCGGCGCGCTGCGCAGCTTTCTGGCACACAAGTTCCCTCTCAATTAATAAGCTTAAAGCTCATGTTAATATCTACCCTCAGAACTTAATACTTGGATCTATTCCTCTGCAGGTGTGTATGTTGTTGCTTAAATGCGTCGTGCAGCCCTTCCATTTTGTACCCGTCAAATAAAGATCAAGCACGTTATTGCGCGTTGACTAAAAAGCCTTTGTACGTTGGATCTTTCTGCTTATTCATATCTCTACTACCTGTTGAAACTGCTGGCGTAGAAGAGTGCACATCTACTCTGTGTGCTGGAAGCCTGCTTGCTGCTTTCACATTTAAATTCATTATTTGTCCCCGGAAAGGCATAGGATTATTAACAAAAACACACAAATGCTGGTATGATGACGCTTCGCACGACGCCATGTTGATCGCTTCGTACCTCAAGCGCGTGACGAGATGGCGCATGCGGCCGATGAGATATGTGCTTCACACTGCAAGGTAAAATGAGGGCTCACATTTGTGAATGTGCATCTATGGTACGTGTCGTATTTAATCTTGTTTTTTTTCGCTTTAATCGGAAAGTAGTGTATTTGCTCAATTTTGTTTATGAAGGCATGTTCAAAACAAGGAGAGATACTGCGCCGAACTAAAAAGGACTTTGCTGCCATGAATCAGCACATGCTTTATGATAGCATACGAACAAGACAGGTCTTTTGCTTGTTTAAGTTCAGCGATGCTACCCATTTAAGCATTAATGAAGTCAAGAAAGGCAAACGAAAGTTTTTGGGCAATTCATCATTGGGCGTGTACAATAATATAAAGGGGTAGAGTAAGCTGATGCCTTCATGGACAAAATAGAAAGCAACGATCTTTTCCCTATTAAAATGGATCTTCATACCAATGCTAGACATGTGGACTGTATATTTTTAACAGCAGTTGGAAATATGAAGAAAGACAACTTCTCATCTATAGTAAAATCAGGTGGACCCTTCGTTAAAATTCACTTAAGAAAACGTGGACAGGCAGTGCCTCATCTTTCTGGACGTCCTTCTTAGTAGAAGAATGGATGGAAAAATAAGTAGAGATGTATCACTCAAGAAAACCTGGTAAGGGTAATACACTAATTTCGACACTTTTTTACAACTCAGTCAGAAACGTGGGCTAATCTGCTGCCTCTCGAACCGAGCCAGGGGGATCTGCGATTCAGAGACACTGGAGAAAGATTTCGTTATCATCAAAAACACCCTTTAAGAAAATGGAGTTCTCGAGACGTTTATCAATAAGTTTATGGAAAAAAGCTTCACCAAAATCGGAAGTACTGACGGCTGATAAGTAAACCTTATTTCTTGCATTGCCATATCAATGTAATCCAGCAAGCGTATTTCGACAGCTTTGCCTGAGTGCTGCAATTGTGTGTACATATTCAGATGTAAAGTAAGGTAAAGTATTTTCCAGCACTCCACTTCTTTGTTTTGAAGGCAAGGAAAGACTCCCGTTCAGAATTCGTCAATGCGAATCTTCAACTTTACGTGCTTCTGTGGGGCTAGTTACATTGGTCAAACAGCTAGACGGTTATCCGAACGCATGCGTAAACACCATCCTGTCTGGTTAAACTAAGGGAAGGTCAAGTCAGTACCTAGTGCGATTTTTGGCTCACTTGGTTGACAGCGGTCACCAGGTAGACGTAAACCAAGCCTTTCGAGTCTTGTGTAAATTACCGGCAAAACACTCCAAGTTCCTGCGTCAACGGATACTTGCGACGGCAGAAGCCGTGGTGATACGACTCACAAACCCGAGCTTATGTGCGCAGAAGGCCTTTGTAGTTGTTTATAGGCTCCTGTGGCCAAGAACAAACTCAACATTCATCTGCACACCTTATAAAATGCCGCGAAATGATGAGCAGACAGTGAAAACTGGTGTCTAGACTCCGCGAAGCGACGAGACGACCAGTTGATATGAACTAATTATAGGACGCCTCTCTCGTCCCCATGCCCCCCCTTTGATCTCTTGAAATTATTCCAACCCCTTAAATATCACGGATTGCTTGTTTAATCTTTTACTTACTCTTCCCATTTATATTATTGTAAACGCCTGATGATGAATTAATCGAAAACGTTTGTTCGCCTATCTCGACTTCTTGAAAACAGGTTTTTACCATTTTGCGCGCATTCGGAGTGGATTTTAAGTGCCAAGTAAAAATCAAGCTTAACCTGATTGCGTGAGTCAAACTTTAGCAAATAAAGTGCTCAACAGCTGTAAGCATTTCAATTTGAACTCTTATCTTTTCAAGAATATCAAAAAACATGAAAAAGAACAGTCTAATTGAAGTATGCATTAGGGGTCAAATATAAAAATAGTTACCAGCTACCGTTAGCGTCGCATAATGTTGTGAAGTATAATAGACTTCAGCGAAGATAAGCTATAAATTAAGCAGGCTACCTGTTCTAGTTAATAAGCAGTCACGGACTGGTAGTGATAGCGTAACCAGGGCACGAAGAGCTGAGGTCTAAAGCACAGACTGCCTTTTAACATAACGAAAGTCCCAAATGATAAAACAGTTACAGTGCGAATCTGAACCGCCTAGACAAAGACATGGTTGTCGCCGTTGCGGAGTAGTTTGGTTCTTGAGCGACATTGCTAGCGAGAGTAAGCGTGAAGGAGACTTATCAGGAATCCTTGTCCAACTATTTGTATTTAAATCTAAAGGGAACCTGTCTGCTTACGGCTCTACGATTCAAGTTACGGTGTCAGCAAGAACTGACGGGTTAGGTCAAACGTATGCCATATGGACTTTTGCACCGAAAATGGTCTATTCGTTTTAAATTCTGAAATATGCGAACACTTGTGGTACCGTATAGACAAAGTCTTATTGTATGCAGCCTGCATCAGTGATAGGGGGATCTTTGCTGCCTGTCCAATGTCCGATTCCCCTTCTTGCGCGTTCGAAAAATACAAACACTCACAGTCGTTTCTCACCCCACTCTATTTCACTGATGTCCAAGCGGCGCATTTGACAAACATGATGTGCCTGGTGGCTTCTTGAAACAAGGTAACAGTGCAAAAATTGACAGTCAGTGTTCGAATGGCTGACGCTCGCATCAAACCTAACTTTTTGCGTATTTGCGTCATTTCTGTGTGTGTACTTATATCAGCTGCCGAAGTGTAATCTGACGATAAGTTTTAATCGCATCTTAGTGGTAAGTGAAATACTTCATATGCATTATATGTAAGATTTAAAGCTGCATTTTCTAGATGGACTCGGTCCGTTGGCTCGTAAAGTTGTCATGTTATTAGTTATTTTCGGCTTGGCTTTAGATCAGACAATGATGTGAGACTGTTGGACTTTGCTGATCAGAACCAACTGCTTGTCACCAGCAGAAATAATAAACATAGTAAAAACAGCTTCTGAAGTTTCATTCAAACTATGACACTATCGTTAGTAACATAGATGTCATTCTAGTTCCTGCTATGGTCCGCAGTTAGGTTGACTGTGCCAGGCCGATGCGTCGAACCGAAACTTTTAAGACTAACAGCGTTTTCGTGCGTTCTCACCCAACAGGGCAGGTCTCGTCACCTTTCATTTGCCAAATGCTACGTCCTGCTAATGAAGCAGCAGAATTTGAAATGAAAACGTACCTCAGTGCCAAATTATTTTGTCAATGAAAAGTTTCAAGCATGACCGAAGATGTAATACAATGTGAATAAGTATCTATCTGTCTATCTATCTACCTTTGTCAACAGTTTTGTAAATTCCCCAAAATGTGAAAAGGATTCTGTTGAATTGTACCCCTCCCGTAAGATGTTTACATGTTTGCAGTTTTGCGTTGCATGTTTCACGACTTTCAAGCAAAACAATTTCCGCTATATATATACAACGTAGATGTGGCGGCTCAAAAGACTGTACGTCCTGTTGATGCTCCAACATGAGTCTTTGGCTGGCTGTGCTTTTTTCCCATATTCTGCTTTGGGTCATTTCAAACGGTGAGTGAAATTTTAGTTCCGTCTCTCATACCTCGCGTTGCATAATAAGGCTAGCTTAAGGTTAAACTGCAAACACTTATGCGCAAGTCTCCTCACAGTTCTTCTCTTGCGGTTAAGTGAAAGACTACGATAGGTCAGAAAAGTAATGTATGCGCTTAAACTTAATTCAGTCCGAAGCACACAATCTAAAAAATTAATATTTCTGGTTATATGTAACAGAAATTATTGTTTCGTTTTAGTTTTTTTATAGACGGCATTTGATTGTATGCAGTGCACAAAACGCCTGCTTCTTAAATAGGTATTTCTTTAGCGAAAACCATTTATCAGGCATGTTGAAGTTCGTTCAGAAGCCATTATCATTGTATAAGGGAACTACCTTGAAATTAAGTTTCATTATTATCTGTATTGATAGCCCAATTGAGATCAATAATCGAATATGAAGCAAACGCGATCAATATTACTGTTAGGTTATTAAATGTTTGCGTAGTTTACTCTGAAGTTATTTCTATCAAGATAGGATGCGGACTTTTAAGAATCTTCGGTTTCATCACTGGTAAACCGTACCTATTGTAAGAACTGGCTACTTAAGAGTATACTTTTTAACATTTGCTATGACTGTCATTCAATATTGCAAATATATTTTGTGGAAAGTATGCACCGACAACTAAATTTTTGATGCTGGTTAATAACACAAAACACATCTTTAAATTGTGTACTCAAAGAAAGGGAACATTTAGTTTAAAAATGTTGCTAATTGGGTGATATTTAACAATTGTGATATCTTTTTCTATAACCTCGTATCCATAAATGTGCCAATATGGCCTTTACTGCATAATACATTTTTCACATTTATAACAATATTTTCTGATTAATATGTGACTTTTTTGCTCAAAGCGCAATTGACCTTCTTTTTTTAAAATGGAAAGCCACCATTTCTTTGTGTATGAAATTAAAAGCAGGCAAAAATTTTCTATTTAAAAGTACAACTCATATTTTTCTTGGTATTTTTCCATTTAATATATATTTAACTGTTTTAAAAGCATTCCAAGTAAATGATTAAAAGCAAAGTCACAAGTAGTTTATTTAAAGAAAAATACGTTTTTCTAGTGGTCAAAGCGAATTTTCTTCAAAAGCTCGCATCCCACCATTACTAAGAAGACTTCTGAATAGCGTACGCACTTATCAGCATCATACCCTGTATCATGAATTTATGTCGAAAGAGTGCCAATATTTCGCATATTTCGGCATGTTGTGTGATTGTCCGCGACATACTACTAAAGGAACTTATCTTCAGGTAACATATTATGCACGTATTACTATTTGCTAATAACTATTTATTAAACATTGTCAAATTCAGTGTGGTAACAAGTAGATTTTTCAGGCATACTGTTTTCAAAAGGGTCTTGAAAGACATTGCCTACTTCGTTAAATATACAAAGCAATATCGACCAGTTAATTTTGTCTTTAATAAATGGTGAATATGTTTGTCGTTTTCATCGGAAAGTTAAAAAAATAACATTAACATTAAGAATCTTTACCGACAAAATGAGATCCTGGATACTTTTTCTTATAAAAATGATCATGCGGATCATATTAAGAAATGCTTAAAGGCAGCTAAACGCTGTGTTGAGGGAAAATAACGTCCACAATATAACTGATATACTGTTTTTAAGACAAATAAATAATCTTCCCACAATGGGTTACCTCCCTGAAAAGTTTTTTTTGAGTTGATAAGCTGACAAGTTGCTGTGAATATTAAGAAATTACAAAATAATTTCCGAATTGAGGTTAACAATTATGGCAATTTATTTTATTTATGTGAAGATAAGATTTGATTGAAAATTAAAGTTCAAACCTGTTTAATTATAATTTATTATTAACTGGATATGTAAAGCTCACGAGCGCTCATCAACTGCTATCTATTAGTGCATGACATAAATTACTTCAGACATACACTAAACTGAATTCGTACAGAAAAATAAAAAGAAAGCCATAACGTCATAGGATGTGATCAAAAGGAAAATCGCTTACATAGGAAATTAAAAAGAAAGAGTGCAGAAAAATGCGGACAAACGTTTAATGAATGATTAATATATGGAGCCAGGCTGTGTTAATCTGTGTGCCAGATTTTTACAGGGCTTATCAAGGTGAACCATACTCACCAACTGTTTTCATGGGTTTGGTTTTGACCATCGTGTACTTGTGCCAGCATAAACTTATCGTACATTAAATTACGTGTAGGATGCCTTTATACTGAGAGCAAAACCAAACAGTTGGAGCTTTTGATTAGCCTTATTTTCCGAGAGGAATATATTTTTTTTTTAAATGGCCAATCTTAAAGTCTTTTAACAATTGTGATGAAAACGTACCGCTTCATAGCATCCTTCTTTAGTTATTCAGCATTATATGCGCTAACATATTGTAAAATGGTGCATGGTTAGTTAAAGCAGAAATATATTAAACAAAATTATGATTTATTTCGTTGCGGATACGCTTTTGAAGTACGTCATGTACAAAAAAGCAAATGTTTAAAGACATTAACAACTTCTGATTATGGTATAAAAAGTAGTCACATAAACCGAAACGTTTGTCATTGGCTTTTTATTTAATTATTTTCAGAAAAGGGTCACCACCGGAGAGCATGTGCGATCTCTTAGTAAAAGATGTGATTACCACTAGTGCAGCTTCCCCAAATATGTTGCTGAAAAATACGGTGCCTTTTTCTTAAAGCAGAAGATCTTTTAAAACGCAAAATTGATATGTTTTGTGTAGTTTAATTGGAGGACATCATTAAGCTCTACCGTAAACGGCAATGGATACTCCTAAGGTCGTTTTCGGTTTATCAGCTATCATAAGGTCGAGAATTTGACGCTCGAACCACAGACCGCCGTCAGTAGAAGACAAGATTTCAAAAAAGTAAGCACGTGCTTCTTGTCCTGTCGGTTTATGTCCGCAAAAGTGTCATTGGTTTAAAATGGGCATTAGCCCCAATGTGGGAACCCGTGATCTCTGACTCATCACACACACGCTGCAGTCACACTGGATGCCCGCACCCTGTCCGCTTCTCGCTTTGTCAGACACGATTTGATAACATGCCTAGTCACCGCTGCATGCACAGCGTAGCGGCACCTCGGCTTATAAATTCAATCACCTCTAAGGCTGCAAAAAACTAAGAGGACGGACGATTGCTACTCGGAGGAATGTCAACAGCCATCAGTCTAGCTCTGATTTTTATTTGTATCGAAACTATAAGTGTGCTTCGTCACAAAGCTTTCACATAATTGTGGTTTATCGTATTTACTTCATGCTAGACCGCTTAGGTCAGATCAAATGCGGACCTATAGAGACGGGCTTCTTACGAATATCAGCCTCCTCTAGTGGATCTTTCCAATTTGGCTGTTAAAGTCGCTATCTAGTTTTTTTATTCTTAAGGAACAATTTGATAGAATTTTCACCTTCTCAAATCTCTTTGTTTCATCTCAATTACAAAGCCATTCAAATTGAGCCTGGGTTTCCTACTGACTGTGGCATTCCAGCCATCAAACGGACATTCAAGGAGAAAGATAAGAGCAAAAAAGTAACTGCAACCCCCCACTCCTGGCCCTGACATGTAAGCTGAGAGCGCCTTCTTTCGTATTGCCTTCATGCATCACAATATAATAACCACAATCGATTGTACAGCATTGAACATGTACTTTGTTCAAAATCACCACCATAATTAAAAGAACTAGTAACCTAGAAACTCTTATCAACGACTAGTGGACTTTACTCAAAAAAGACCTTCTAACTAAAAATACGCATGGTTAATGCAAATTTGCAATAGAACATTAACTTATAGTTAAACGCAACATCTAAGTAATGACCTGTGCATCGATACATATAATACACTTATGAACTCCAATTTTAAATATTAAATTTCTGAAGGGTTCAAAACAAGCAGATAGTCACAGATTAGAGTATCGTCCAAAAAGCGGATATGTAACGGTGGAGACTCTTGATGATTGGCGAATCACCCACAATTGTTCTATGCACTGGCACCAAATTGGCTTTAAGCTAGTACCTGTGAAATACAAGTCGCATTGTTTTTATTTTACAAGGTGGGTCTGTGGGCGGACCAAGTTGGAGAATATCCTCACTGTGGAGGCACTCTGATCAGCGACTCCATCGTCGTGACTGCGGCACATTGCATCGCACCCCTCCTGAGTTGTTCAGCACTGCCAAACTATGGGATGCCGTTTAGCATACCAGCCACGCCTGGTCAGCGATTGCATGTACTTGTCGGCGGTCATGACTACGTAAATCCTGATGCAACAACAAAAATGCATTTGGTAGAACGTGCAATCATCCATCACAGATACAGCGAACGCTTGCTATATTCTAATACTGACATTGCAGTTATTAAGCTTTCTGAGGGCACGCCAACAGGTACGTTATAACACTACGGCCTTTAATGTTTCCTAGAATTTGTTTATTACAATTCGCTTAAAAAATACTGGTGCATGTATGTCTGTGCGTTTACATACATCATTGTGGTTACTTAATAGGTTTTACCCCTAGGCATTATGATCCTGACTTCCGATTTCTTGTCAGCGGAGATAAATTGTGACAGTAGGTGGATGGACTCGTTTATTGTGAACAGACAAAGTAGATAATAGACTGGACGGATAGATGGCCGGCGTCTGAGGTTCAGAGCATCGGTAGCCGTGACATGCTGTACTCTATGAATCAGCCCCACTGAGATGATTTGCCAGGTTTGTACATGCACCATTTCCTTCAGCCGCAGGGGTCAAGTGTTGGCACGGTATGCGCCGCCTGTGACTTCGACTTCTACAGTAGATTGCATATCTGATGCAAAATTGGAGATCAGAGGATTTAGCGCACACTTGAGATTATTTATTTAGTTTATTTTTTTGACCTGGTTCGCAAAATGTTGTTCACTAGAATGAAGTTACTTTCAGCTAACAATACTGGGAGAGAATAGAGGCGAAAATAGGCGAAACCCAGCAAGGTCTTCTTGCATGGAGCGCTAGATTTTATGGTATCAAATGTTAAACGGTGAGCATAGTGCTGAAACAACAATAATAAAAATAACTTCATGCAGTACGAAACTACTCTTGGTAGGACCTGCTTGTTAGTAGGAAAAAGGGTGTGGCTGTGCTCTTTTAGGAGTGTCTGAGGCCATTCATATTGCCTTAGGGCTGGTCTCAAATGCCAACGGGTCAACGCGGGAGGTATGGCTGGTAAACAGAGACAATCACGCGCGCACGTTACCCACTGGTGTTGGTGTAGTAACTGCGGCAACCGGGTTGCAATGGGCAGAGGACTTACATCTGACTCCACGTCACAAAGTCAGTTCATGGAATTGCCTGTCCGGTAGTCGAGGCGACAGTCTCTGACGTTAGCGCGGATTCAAACGCATTATAGGGGAAATGTGATTTCAAGCCAGATAGCCAAACCGGTAGGCTAGGGACAGTATGCAGTAATGTGCAATCGAGTAGAAGGTTAAACTGGGAGGGCGGCCAGCGCTCGAGGGACAACCAGGATATATTTCGTTAGAAGAAAACAATGCTATATCTGTCGGACACGAGTTTAGCTGCAGAACAGACATGGACAGTCTCAATCTAGTTTAGCCAGAAATAGCACCGCCAACAATTTCCCCACGTACAGTTAACGTCGACACTCCTACGGCATCTACGCACTGAAAGACCGTAGAACTCACTACGGGCAGTTGCAAATTCTATACTTGGTACAGCACTTTCTTGCAAGATACTACAGATAATTAGGTAATGCCTTCCTTAGCAACTGATCATACGTTTTTCGTATATTTTTTAGCGTGTTCGTTTTCCTCCTTCACTTTATGCACAATGTAACGATGTAATCAATGCTGCATCGTTTTTTCTGTTATTTTTCTGACGTCGTAATGACGATGCAGTGCCAAAAATCTGCTTTCCGGATAGGAGTGTGAAAGCGGTGCGTGGTTCGTTCTGCTTCTACGCCGGCTGGGGCGCAATTTATAGGCGGGAGTCTCCTACAGTAAAGTCATATCCGAAGACCCTGAGAGAAGCTCAAGTTGAACTGACGTCGGATGAAGCCTGTGCGGACGCCTTCGACGACTATAATGAACAAAAAGACTCCTGCATACAATCAGATGGCAGGGTATGTTGCAGTGATTGCAGTGATATACGAAAATTATCCTGTCGTAATAAGACTTAAAATAAGATATACAAATATTTTTGAAATGTTGGATGTGCAATGTCGTTTTTGATTATGTGCGAGCATATCACAACTTTAATTATAATGACAGCTTTACATTTTGTTCAGTTTATTTCATTTTTGAATGTCCAAATATTATGAGTTCTTCTGATTCAATGATATTTTTCATATTTACGCAATTTTTTTAATTGTGATGATTAGTCAGCAGGAAATTGGGCACAGCTTTAATTACTGACTTAATCCTGAGAGTTTCCCAACCGATTCATTCACATTTAAAGTCAAAAAGAAAAAGGTTCTGCCGTTTTTTTTCTAATGCAAAAATGCTCCTTCGATTTTGCAATGCCAAATGACAGTTCTGTTCGATTTTTAGACTCCGTGTGATGGCGACAGTGGCGGTAGACTTTTCTGCCCTTCACCTGATGGTGACAGTTTCTACTGGTATGGACTAATTGTGGGATCAACAGATGACTGCAGGAGCAAAGTGGCAATTGTCAGCAACGTCACCGCGATCCACCAGTGGGTAGTGCAAAACGCGCGTTCTCTAGGTCTATGATCTGTCGCATCCAACACAATTCATAGTTGATTGAATAAACACAATATTTTCTTAGAATAAAGTTTGCAGTGCTTCATCGCTTCTGTTACTTCCAGTTGAACAAGTTGGAAATGCTGCCCGTTCATTTGCAGTGACTCAGACAGATCCCACTAAAGCAGTCTCCGTCGAAGAAATGGTTGTTTACGCTTTCCTATGAATCGTGTATCCAAGCCCCCTTTATCCAACAGTTATGTTCTTTTAGACGTCTTTTGTTTCCTAGTTAACTCCAAGCCTGCGTTAAACAATATCCCTCGGTCCTAGTTCCACCTAAATGATGCTTGCATCCTGGCCCCAACTCCCGTTCGGCTCTGTTTCCCTTGAGTCCCTCATTCTCCACAATCCATCTTCCCAACTTCATAAGCATACGGCTATAAAAATGCCTTCCTTAAATCACAAAAAAATACGGCCACGACCCCTTTTACACTAATGCACACAATCTACCCGAAGACTAGTTTCAACCTGCGTGCCATTATTGTTGAACATGCGTCGTTTTCTTTTTTTAGGATTTTGGGGATTTGGCTGGCTCTTTTCGCTCATGATGTCCTTTATCCATGTTGAATTGTGCACGTTGATTACGCTCTGCTATTTTTTTTAATAGAGCCGTACCAACTTGATGCCGATTATCATAGGCTTGGGCGTAGACATTCGTGCTGGTTACAGTCAGAGAAGTCACGAGATGAAACAACTTCCATATGCGCGATCATGTTGCTGAAGCCACGTGAGGTATATGGAATGGGTCTTTCCGCCAGAGCGACCTTAGCGACCAGTTTGAGATTCCCGAAGTTTTGGACACAGTACGGTAAAGCAAACATACGGTACATGACTGCCGAAGCGTATGTAGCGTACACATTAACTACTGCTAGCGTATTTGTGCACTTCCACTGGCTTATGGTAAGAACCGTGAGTTATGCAGGAATATAAAAGCATGGTAATGGCAACATTGAAGTAGACAGTTTTGCGAAAAAAAGATCATTAGCCATGTACCTTACGGAGTTAATTGTGAAGTAGGACTCTTCTTGATACACAACCGTCCGATTTCCAAGTTGGAAGATTGCAAAACATTCCCTCGCATAAATCATGCTTGATAAACGGACGCTCGC
>JAYGXS010000984.1:0-17178 GCA_036362985.1 Ligula intestinalis
CACCTCGTCGGAGGGGGAGGGCAGTGTTCGCCTGCCAGCGGTCATTGCTCGCGTCTGCATCGATCGCGTCGGTGCCGCATGTCCTGCTGGCTTCCCCCGTTGGCACTTTCCCGTGTTCGTCCCGCCGGCGGAATATCGAACCCCGCAATCAGTGTTTTTGCAGAGACTCTTGTCATGTGCAACTGCGTTCAAGCCCGACAGGAGGTCTTGTTGATTCACGTTGCCTGCGGCGTCGTTGACGGCTGCATTGGTGTCTGGGGTAGGTTCCCGGACGCCTGTATTCTGGCCCGATGTGGGGTTGCTAGTCGTTTCGACCCATCTGACTTCCTGCCGGTGATTTCGTTGATTAAGCCGCACGCGTAACGCCTGGTAAGCCGCCGGGAGAATCGTACAGCGGTTGATGGAAATGTGTGCAGTGTGCCATGCTTCAAGTGTTTCTCTGGCTGTCCGGTCACTACCTTTGGCTAGGATTTTAGCGTCATCAAAAGCGAAGGTGTGTCCAGGAGCCGAACAATGTTCCGCCACCAACGAACGTGTATCCATCCTGTCGACTGCCCTTGCGTGCTCGCTCATACGCGTCTGATGTCGCTTTCCGGTCTCCCCAATGTTGTTGGCCCCACAGGAACTACAGTGGATGCGATAGACGACGTTTGCTGTTTCTCCGCGGGACAGAGGGGCCTTCGGTCTCATGACCAGTCGTCTTATTGTTGCCTCGGGTCTGTGGGCTATGCCGATATCCAGTGGTTGTAACAGACGAGCGACTGCTTCAGAAACATTCTCTATGTATGGCATTGCTCTCCACAATGTCGGTTGTTCGGCCGCCGGTCTTGCAGCTCGTTTTGTGTGTCTGCTGCGTTCTAGGAAGCTGCGAGGGTAACCGTTAGAGATGAACATCTGTCGAAGATATTTAAGTTCAGCCGCTTTGTCACCTGCCTCGTTGCAATGTCTTTCTTCCCTTTTGTAAAGCGTTCGCACACAGCTGCGTTTGTGGCTTAGCGGATGGTTACTTTGGTAACTTAGTACCTGAGGTGTGTTTGTTGCCTTTCGGTATACCGTCGTCTTAAAGCTCCCTTCGGTCTTGCGGTGGACCAGGACTTCTAGGAACGCAAGTTGCTTGTTGCTCTCAGCCTCTGTTTTAAACTGAATCTCGGAAAAAATGGAGTTCAGAATCGTGTGAAATTCAGAGACCATTTCACGCTTGAGGGCGACGAAGGTATCGTCTTCGTAAGGCACCCAAAATACTGGTCTGTGGTTCGTAAACACCAGTGTCTCTAACTTTTGAAGAACCGCCTCAGCAAGGAAACCAGATAGCGGCGAACCCATCGGAGTCCCTTTGATTTGTTCATACACTGTGCCCTCATAGGTTAAATACGTGTTGAGGCAGAACTTCAGCAGCTGGATAAGATGTGCACATGTAGGTTTATTAGTTCCCTCCTCATATCGGCTCTCAAGTAGATCACTCACAGTTTCAATCGCAAGAGTCTGAGGGATTGATGTGAAGAGTGAGGTAACATCAAACGACACCATGACTTCGTCTGAATTGAGTCGTAGCCCGTTAAGTTTTTCCAAGAAATGTACGGCCGAGCGTGCCGTTGTGTCAGAGCCTGATGTAAGAGAGTTCAGACGCCGAAACATCCTTTTCGACAGATTGAATGTTGGTGTTCCCCGTAAAGAAACAATGGGCCGCAATGGTGCACCGCGCTTGTGCAATTTTGGCAGTCCATAGAATCTTGCCATGGCTGAATCACTTGGTTTGATATTTAGTCGTTTGAGTTTTGAGATGGCACCGTTATTCTCCAGTCCCACGAGTGCTGTGTTGATTTATGTCACCATCTCCTTCATAGGATCTCCGTCGCACTGTTGGTAGGCATTTTGGTCATCGAGTAGAACGTTGGCCTTTTGGAGGTATTCAGACTTATCAAGTACCACTGTGGAGCGCCCCTTGTCCGCTGGCACTACTACGATGCTCCTGTCAGCATTCAGTGCCTTGATGGCGTCCTGCTCCGCCCTCGGGATTGACGCCCGTGATTTATGTGTCAATAGTAAGGACGTAACCTGTTGTCGGATGAGGTGCTTCGTATCGTCCGGCTCCTGGGAGGTTTTGAGGACTGACTCAACGGTAGCCAAAAGATCAACCGGATCCGCATCCGCGGTGTTGAAGCATGCTGCGCGCTTGAGCACTTGTAACTGCACGGGTGTTAGTTCTTTGGAGGATAAATTGTGGACTAATGTCTCCTCGCAATCCTGCACAATGGGCAATAGTTTTTGGAATTTATCTGCCAAATCCTTGTCTCGTGTGGATCGCAGTTCTCTGGCTCTATTGACGATCACTCGCTCCCGTAGTAAAAAGCCATTCTCTCCTAATATCTCTGAGCACTTCGGAATAATGTTGTTCAAGACGCCACGATATTTCTGCAGCCGCAAATGACAATCCTGAATAAGTGCCCGGGTCATTCTTCTGCCATGTTTTAACACCCATTGCCTCGCTTACCCTGTGTTCACCGGCGGTTTGTAGGACAAACTCTTCGGTAGCACAGGATTGTCGAGACATCTGTGGAGGAATTCGATTTGCGCATACGTTGATGACACGCGAAGGGCAAAGATTTCCCATCGCCGTGCTGACTCTAGCGCTTCGCGCCCGAAAATATTGCTGATTGAAGCGAAAATGCGTGTCACCGGACATACATGAGAAAAAGAGGCGATCTCGGGAATAATTGGTATAATTTCCTGACGTTTCGGAAGCGTACAGGCTTTCATCGTCGGAGGTTGGTGTTTGTACACGCCTCACAGTGTTTTATAGGTGTTACCACTGACTGCTCGTTCGCTCTCCGTCTATTGGCGCTAGATCCCCTGCGGGGGCGGGGCTGGAGCTCCGTCATCGTCCTGCTGACCAGGGTTTCTCGCCGTCACCTCGTCGGAGGGGGAGGGCAGTGTTCGCCTGCCAGCGGTCATTGCTCGCGTCTGCATATATATATATATATATATTGCTGATAGAAGCGAAAATGCGTGTTCCTGGACATAATTGAGAAGGCAAGGCGATCACAGGAACCAAGGATTTAATATCCTGACGTTTCGGAATCAGACAAGCTTCCATTGTCAAATGTGGTAAATGCACGAACGTTCACAGTATTTATAGGTAAAATTCAGCTAGGCATGGGGATGTCTGTTGTCATGCGGCTGCGGGCTCGTCTTATCCGGGGGTGGTGGCGTTGGCGGGATAATTTCCATTGATCGGGTGCGCATCGTTCGTAGTTTGGGCCCGGCCGACGTCATGTCGCGTTCACACCTTCCCCTTGAGGTGCAAATTGTGGTTGCCATGTTCGCGTTGACTTCTCGGTTGCTAGCGACCCGGCAGTCAAAGTCACCGTCGTCTCTTATCGGCGTGGGCTCGTGTTCACCCGCGTTCCCATCCTGTTGGCCATCCCGCAGGATTGTGGTCGAAACAGCTTGTCCCCCATTCGTGTTTGCGTTGGGTGGTCCTAGGCCCTCGTTTGTGCTGTCGGCTGGTGCGTCTGGTCGGCGTTCCTGCCTGTGGTTCTGCTTCCTGTGCTTTCCCTGTAGACTTTGGTAGGCAACTTGTAGCGTCACACACCGATTAATGGAGCTACTTGTGGTATGCCAGGCTTCGAGCGTCTCCCTGATCGTTTGGTCGCTTCCACGCTCTTTGATCTCAGCGTCTTTGAAAGCGAACTTGTGCCCAGTGGCTGCACAATATTCTGCCACTAGAGAGCGTTCTTCCTGTCTGCGCACCGCTCCCTCATGCTCGGTCATACGTTTCTGCAATCGCTTGCCCGTTTCCCCTACATAGTTCATTTCGCAGGAACTGCAGTTGATCCGGTACACGACGTTGGCATGTTCACCTCGAGACAGGGGGGCCTTTGGTTTCATTACCAATCGCCTGATCGTTGCCTCGGGTCTGTGGGCGATACCGATACCCAATGGTTGCAGGAGTCGAGCAGCTGCTTCAGACACGTTTGCGATGTACGGTAGTGCCCGCCAGACTTTTGGTTGGCTGACCGTCAGCTTTCTTATCGGGTTAGTCCGCCTACTCCGCTCTATGAAGCTCCGGGGGTATCCATTGATGGTGAACATCTGCCGTAGACAGCGGAGTTCGGCCACTTTGTCGGCTGTTTCACTGCAGTGGGTCTCAGCCCTCTTGTAGAGACTTCGTACACAGCTGCGTTTGTGACACAATGGATGGTTGCTTTGGTAACTCAGGATCTGGCGAGTGTTGGTAGCCTTCCTGTTAACCGTCGTCTTGAGTTTCCCGTCAGTCTTGCGATGAACCAAAACGTCTAGAAATGAAAGTTGTCCATCGTTTTCTGCCTCCATTGTGAATTGAATATCTGGAAAAATTGAGTTCAGGAGGGCATGAAAGTTGTTGACTCCTTCCCGCTTGATAATGACGAAAGTGTCGTCTACATAACGCGCCTAAAATGTGGGCTTGTGCTCAGCGAACACTAACGTTTCCAACCTCTGCAGGACTGCCTCAGCGACGAAACCAGATAGAGGTGATCCCATCGGTGTACCTTTGGTTTGCTCGTAGATTGTCCCTTCAAAGGTAAAGTAAGTTCTGAGGCAGTACTTCAGCAACTGCAAGAGATGTCCACGTTTCGGTGTTTTGGCGGCCTCGATATATTGGCTGTCCAGGAGGTCGCCTACGGTTTCAATGGCAAGACTCTGCGGGATCGAGGTGAAAAACGAGGTGACGTCGAATGATATCATGATCTCATCTGCCTCGAGTTTTAATTCAGTTATTCTCTCCAGAAAATCCGTGGCTGATCGGACTGTCGTACTTGAGCCCGACGTAAGGGGATTTAAGCGTCGGAACATCCATTTGGCCAAGTTAAAGGTGGGTGTGCGAAGGAATGGCACGATCGGACGAAGTGGAACACCCTCTTTGTGAACCTTGAGTAGGCCGTAAAACCTTGCCATGGCTGCATCGTTCGGTTTGATGGCTAATCGTTCTGCTCTGGTTATCGCACCATTGCTCTGTAGCGTGGTAAGTGTGGAGTTGATTTGATTTGCCAACGTTTTCATCGGGTCCCCTTCGCACTTCTGGTATGCTTCGTTGTCCTTGAGTAATGCCTTGGCCTTCTGTAGGTATTCGGCTTTGTCTAGTACAACCGTAGACCGCCCTTTGTCTGCCGGTATTATGACGATTGTCTTGTCGGCCTTCAGCGTCCTCAAGGCGTCCTGTTCTGTTTTTGAGATAACCGGCCGGCATTTGTGCGTCATAATAAGAGAAGTAATTTGTTGTCGAATTAGGTTTTGCGTCTCAGCGGGCTCATGGGAGTGCTTAAGAACCGACTCGATGGCGGCTACCAGATCAATCGATGTGTTCTGTTGCAAATGCTGTTCTAAATAATGACAACTAAGGGGCCATTTACATATCATGCCCTATTCGAAAAACCGCTCTCGAGATTTCTTTGTCCAACATCGGCCATGATGGATATAGGAGACCCCATTTGAGTGCAATGGACTGACAAAATCCTCTCACTTAGTTCAATTTTGATCATTTTGATTTTGTCTAGAAATTTGTCTGCGAAGTGAATTGTCGATTACAAGCCAAACGTAAGGAACGAGAAGACGGAAGGTCAGCCAACAACTCAAGACCTCATCGAAATCACAATATCTCAATTCGAACAGACATGACGCAATGGTTAGCTGGTGTCCTTGACATATAGCTGCAAAAAAGTTGTTTTAATGCAGAAAATAAAGCAAGCAATATCTCTTTTTTTGTCATGCACGCTAAAGTGCGGCCGCTGATAACGTATTCACTCAAAATGTGTGATTTTTTCCATCGTTTATTCACCTCTGTGGGAAAATGACTGACCTTAACGTGCTGAAGGGCATTTGCAGTTGCACCGTGATGTTTTGTTCATTCAAAATGTCGGATTTGCTTTTCTCGCAAATCACGTTTGCATTGAGTGCGTGAATAATGGATCAAGACAGTAAGGTGTTGGTGGAAATGAACTCCCCCGCACGTAGTCGTGGGCTTTTACTACAAGAAAACCGTTAGATTCGGTTGATTTTCTTCACGAGCCAAATTCGTTTTGATTCTGATATAACCTCAAGCTTGACATGACAAGGTTGCGGCACCGCACTGCGCTTAGGTTATCATGAAACTGGAAGAACCTAAGGAGAACTTCCTTAATTTGAAAAATAATTCATCATGTGGGCCGTTCAGTCCGTACAGAGCTATTAATATTTGTTAACGTTTCACAGTCTGTCTTGCCAAAAATCTCAGAAATGCGAAATTGTATACTTCATATGATGATCAACTCATAAATATAATACTTCAACACTACCTTGCCATAGACTGCGTGCTTTTAATTGATATCAATATAAGATATCAGTCACCTAAAAATTTGACACTGATGTTTATGCAAAGCGTTGAAGATGCCACGACAAAAAGTAAATGTTAACACATTCCTAAATAGTGATTAACAATCGTGTGCAATATCACAACATTAATTATGTATAATCGCTCGTATATTGTAAATAAACGATTGCCCTTTCTGTTATTACTGGACGAAAATTATAAATAAACAAAAGTTAGTTCACAATATACTCAATTTTTTTCTCAGTTATGTCATATGACCATTGGATTGCACGCAGAGTTAACTACTCGCAATTGTTGTCAATAAACACAATAAAAATCTGAAATAAGCTGCTGAGGAGTATTAAAACCCAGAAAAAGGGTGCTATGTTCAAGCGGGCAATAACTAGATTCCAACATTTGGAAAAACTTTCATGAATTTAACTCACTGAAATAGTGGAATCTTTCTTTTATTATGCTGGCTTTCGTGGACTTTGATCCCTGCCAGGCTTCATGATAAATATAATGCCGCCAAATTTGCAGTCCGCACTAGGTTTACCCTTCAGCCGGCAGCGCGCAAAATTTGCCGACAACCATTGAAGGATACTGAACACTTTTTGGTTTTTTGCTTGCACATACAGCTTTCTTTGGAATAGCTTGCCAATTCTTGCAAAGGAAAACTGCACATTTGTATATATGTATATTTTAAGGGTAACAGGCAAGAAAAGCAGTTGAGGACCCTATTCATGTAACGCAAACAGGTTATTCTTACAGTTAATGTGCAGTCGGGGGGAGCACATATGATATCATAACATAATTTCGAGTGAGTTTTCAAGGAAAAGAATGATAACGGGCTAGAGCCCGAACAATTGTTCACAGTGCTGCCAGTAGGAAATCGTCTTGTAAAAGTCGCCTTTTGTCAAAAAAATCATATCAAGTCTTTTTTTAAATTCTGCAATTGTGTCAGCGGAAACCGTCTCGCTTGGTAGCAAGTTCCATGGCCGGACCACGCGTTGACTGAAGAAATATTTACGGAGGTCTTATCGGGTGCGTTCGTTTGTGACCTTGTAAGGATGGCCACGCAGGTGAGTAGTGGTGGCTAATTGGAAGAAATCCTCAAATTTTAGGGAGGAAATGTGGCCCCAGATTATCCGGAATGTCCAGTGCAGGCTGCACTGAACGTTCCTGTAAGACAAAGGTAAAGGTCAAGTATTATCAATCTCTCCTGATATGGTAAGTCCCTGAGACCGTCGACCATCTTTGTCGCCCTGCCTTGCACTTGTTTAATAAGCTCAACAACTTTCTTCAACCACGGTGTCCGAACTGGCATTCCATATTCAAAGATGTGGTCTCACAAAGGTGCCAAATATTTTTCCGAAGAGTTCAGGTGTAAAGCTTTTGAACGCTCGTCTGATCCAGTGCAGGGTACTAGTTGCTTTCTGGACGGACGTTTTACATTGCTCTCCTTTCATCAAGTTCGCGGCTGTCCAAATACCCAGATCTTTGTGTGTCTCAACCTTGTTTAATGCGGTACCATTGATAAAATAAATGTGTTTCGGTGGTAATTTTTGCCCCGGGCATATGTGTAGAACAAGACACTTGAATACATAAAAGTTAAGAAGCCAGGTGGACGACCAGATAACCAGTTTTTCGATGTTCAACTGTAGTTTCTTTGCGTCCTGGGTGCACCTAATTTCAGCCCATGCTTTTATGTCATCCGCAAACATGACAGCTGCGTTATCAAGCTCATTGAGACAGTCGTTTACGTAAATCAGGAATAGCAGCGGACCCAAAACTGAGCCTTGTGGTACACCACTCTCGACCATTGTCCATTCTGAGGTTGAGTTTCTGACAACAAGCCTCTGTTCTCTGAGGGACAAGAAACTACTGCTCCATTTATACATTTTTTCCTTAGATTCCCACGTCCCAAATCTTCTGCAGAAGAAGCATGTGTGGTGCACTATCGAAGGCCTTTTTGAAGTCGAAGAATATAACATCAATTGGATAGCCTTTATCTGCGGCCTTTGTCCACTTCTTCTGTGAGTAAAGAGCACTCGTGAGGCAAGAGCGTCCTGGGCGAAAGCCGTGCTGTCCGTCACATTGTATTTTGTTGCTTTCTAGGAAATACATGTGAATGCTTCTGAATAATGCGCTCCATTACTTTGCACGCGATGCAAGTTAGACTGACAGGACGGTAATTTGCGCAATCATGTCGCTTACCTCAATTATAGATCGAGGTGACGTTTGCCCACTTCCATTCTTCTGGGAGTTCGCCTTCATCAAAAGATTTCCGGAAGATGGCAGCCAGGGGTTTGCATAGTTTGTTAGCTAATTATCTTAGTGCTTGTGCAGGAATTTTGTCCGGCCCAGGTGATTTGACAGGCTTAAGTTGGAGTAATTCGGCCCTGACAGTGTTGTGTGAAAACTCTAAGTCCTCTTTTTTCGGCAAAAAGGAGGAGGGTAAGGGTGCAGTTATCGGTCGATGAGCAGACGGACCATCAGCAAAAGTTGAAGGTTCTCGGGTGTAGACGGATTCTAAGAAACCGGAGAAGAGGGAGGCTTTCATCTGGTCTTCGGTCACCAGTTGTCCATCGGCTGATCTAAGGGCAGGGATTAGTTCCTGAGATCTCTTTGTGCTTCGTATGTAACCGTACAAGAGCTTGGGGTGTTCCAGTGACTTGTGTAATATGTTCAACTCATATTTCTTGCGCATATTAGTAGCTTCTCTTTTACAAATGTTACGTTGTTGCTTATACTCCCGTAAGTGTTTACCGGAGCCGGTTAATCTGTAGCGTCTCCAGAAGCGGTTTCTTTTTTTGAAAGCGGCCTGCAAGTTTGAGTTCATCCACTTCGGTCGATTCGTACTTGTCTTTCTTCTATAGGGACAGTTGGGACAGAGAGTCCTTTTCAACGTCAAGCTAAAGGTCATCCACTGTTCATTTGCCCCACTTTGGAGATCTGTTTCCCATGCTACCTGTGACATTTTTCTTCAAATAAGTGGGAAGTCGCCCTTCCAAATGTTACTTTCCCATGTGTCGGAGGAGAAGGGTTTGGAGAACAGCGAATACTCGAAATAGAGCATAATATGGTCGCTTGACCCTAATGGCGGTCGATCCTGCAGGTCAATCACAGTTTCCTCCTCTCGTGTTAAGATAAGGTCGAGACAGTTCGACTGTTGTCCTTCCCTAGCCCGCGTTCCAAACGCGACGGTTTGGCAGAGCAGTTTGGCAGTGGCCCATTGTAGTAACTTGTGATTGAAGTTGTCCTGAAGACCCTGCGCAGTCCATGTCTGCCAGTCAACACCAGGAGCGTTAAAGTCCCAACGATTGGGATGTCTTTTTTCTCACTAACCCTACACAATTCTGCTATGAGAATAGTGTCCTGGTCATGAGAATGGTTTGGCGGGCGGTATGTCACCGAAAAGGTCAGTGGGCTGGCGTACTAAGCAGATATAGTAATATTTAGCATTTCCATGTCTCGTGCTGGGACCGTTACTTCAGCCGTGGCTGTCAGCTTGCAAATGAAATAGAATATAAGCCCACCTCCCCTAGTTTTTCTGTCTTTCCTGAAAAGCTGATATCCTCTAAGTGATAATTCAGAATCAGCAATACCTCTTGAAAGCCAGGTTTCAGTTAAAGCCATGATGTTTGGTTTCACCTCCTCGACCAAGTTGTTTAGTTCGTCCAGCTTGTTAAACAAGCTTTGTACATTTGCGGTTAGGATCTTTAGTGATAATTTACTCCGTGAGGCCCAACCCTCATCGTGACAGGTTTTGGCCAGAGGAAGGGCTCCTTGACTTGTATTTTTTGCCCATCTTTTATTTTCAGGCCCTTTGCCCCGCTTTCGGTCCCCTCTCTCAATTCTATCCTTAGTTGCCACATTTATTTTCGCTCCCTCAGCTTGTATTCTGGCTGAAATAACACTTGCTTGTGCGAATTTCGAATGGCCGTTTTTCCTTTTAGCAGTTTTGATGCCAAAACTTCGTTATCATATAAAACTTTGAGAGGCCTTTGGTTTGTTTGTAGGTCGCAGCCTCGGTCTGCTTTACCCAGACGGAGGGCTTTATTCATCCCCATTCTTTAGGAAAGCGCTGATGTATTCGTGTATTTGATCATAATTGTGTGCAACACCTTCCGTTGTCCTGTCAAACGTGGACTCAGGAGCACCTTGTATGATAATGTTGTTTTTCCGATTTATGGACGACTTCTGTAATACCTTACCTGTAGTTCCGTTTGACTGGTCTGGAAAAACTATGCAGTTTTGTCGGTCAAGGGAAAGCCGTGATGTATTTCCAGTCTTACTGCTATCGGAAGACCCCGAGATGTTGTTAGGAGTAGTATTTGACTTTGCGTTTCCACTACCATTACCAGAGATAGGCTTCTTTTAGAGTCTGGGATGGCACCGATCAGTTCTGGCTTTCTGCTGCCCCCCTTCTACATTTGTGATTTCCTTCTGTGATTTGTATGCAACCTTAGCATAACCACTAGGAGTGGTTGATGTGCTGGGTACATTTTGCACTTTCGGTCCGGAAAATGAGCCTATAATTAGCGGGGTTTTTTATTCGGAAAGTTCCTCATGTGCTGAGATTGAGCACAGCCTATTAGTCCCGCAGACCGTTAGTGATGTTTCGGTAGAATCTTTATCACGGTGCTCCTCGTCGAGTACAACTGGACCATTTATGTTTCTTGCCTGATCATTTTTGTGCGTAGACGCTTCGGCGTGATATGCTGTTTCTGCGTACGTTAGGTCGCCTCCCTAATGTTCATGCATCGCTAGTGTTTCCTCGTGAGGGAGAAATCGAGAAAATTTCTTCAGCTCTTCCAGCTCCACTCTAAGACTATAAACCACATCCTAGAGTTTCGTCAATTAGTTAAGAAGTGTAACTTATGATAGGCAGGCTTCATTTTTATGAGTTGCATCCCTTAAACATTTAAGACTTCTAGTTCGCTTGGCAGGAGGACTTTTTAATAAGCTTCGTGACCGACATTTTGTATTTGATGACTGAATTTGATCCTTACGACTATACGCTTCTATAGCTCCATCGGTTAGCCATTTAACTTCCACCCGAGGTATCCGCTGTTCGATTCCCAGCCCCGCTGGCAGTTTTGTCATATGATCGAGAGCAACAGTTTCTACTTCAATTTTAGTTGTAAACGAAACGATTAAATTCAAAATGTTAAATTTGCCTTAGTGACTGTGACGTAATGTGTTGACTACTATTCAACATAAGGAAAATCTTACGACGGTGTGTAGAGTATTGCAAATATTTTAAGCAGATTGAGAAAACAATACGCCGTATTGCTTAGAAGCACTTTCACATATGGAAAAACAATATGCAGGATATTCAGGAACTACTCAGCCGTTTGCAGATCTTCGAGGGCGTGAAAAACTGCTAATCTTCGAGAAAGCTTCAGATCCTAGCACCTTGGACTTTTTCGGCTTTTTTTGCTTGTTTGTTTGTAGGTTGCGAGTTAAGTTCAACGACTTGAGAAAAAAATTCCACTTTGATACCGTCTTCTGATGAATTTCGACACAATGAAAATGCCACGATGACGAGATTGTTGAATAGTATCCAATGCTTAATATCTGGAGTCCGCGAGTGTCCAGAAGTGTGAAATTTCGAAACGACTAAATCCCTGAGAGTCCGAAAAATTCAAACCGATTTTGAAGGACGCGCTAGCCTTATGTTTTACTCATTTTTTCCGAGCAGCTTTGTCCATGACTACGAGAAAGC
The DNA here is from genome assembly GCA_036362985.1 of Ligula intestinalis. Classification (NCBI taxonomy): domain Eukaryota; kingdom Metazoa; phylum Platyhelminthes; class Cestoda; order Diphyllobothriidea; family Diphyllobothriidae; genus Ligula; species Ligula intestinalis. The sequence goes on from JAYGXS010000984.1 coordinate 12,057, forward strand.
ACCATTGGGAATTTAAGTTCACAATTACCCTCTAAACATTGCTGAATGATGCACAAAATTGGCAATTTCTGCTGATATTATTACGAAATTAAAAGTCAATTTGCACAAATTGTCAACTTCTTTTTTAAATTGTCATTTTTTTATGAATAAGTTTATACAAATAATGACGCACCGGCGCCGAAAAATATAAATTTCACGGAAAAGTTTTCGAGTGAAAACCTTCACAATCCCAAACTAATGTCCCTTATCGATTTGCAAATTTTCTCCTACTGAAGTGTCAACTCACTTAGCCAACGAACATGAATTTAGTTAGCATCGTACCGTGGAAGTCAGGTTTTTGCACTTGAAACAAATACCCAATCTTGCCCGTTCTCATCAACAGTCCTGTCTCATTTGCACTAAAATCAATCCTCTCAACCAACCACCTTAATTTTATGAAGCAGTTTTTTTTCTCCTAAGTTTTTTTTAAGTAGGGCTTCGCTGAACTCCGCCCCAGCTTCAATGGAAGGAATTTGTTTACTGCTTCCTTCCTCACCATGCGTTGACTTGTATTTTAAAACGACAATATTTTGGTGAATATGAATTAATCTACCAAAGCTCCTGCTGTTTATGTGGTTGCTTAACGGAGAAAAGCATTTATGAACTTCGTACTTATTTTTATTACACCACTAATTTGGCAATGACGAGGACCTCAAGGTCTAAAATGTAAAATGTATTCATTTATTTAATGTCGGACGGCCTTATGTCAATACATTGATTTCAGTCATATCAGGTCATACAATAGTGTAAGTAAAGTTTGTTGGCCTTATATGATACAGGAAAATTATGCATATGTGTTGCATTATGATAATTTTTTTTATATAAAGTTGTGCACTTTATGCTAGTTAATTGCCATAAAATAGCTGCAATTAAAATGTATTCATTCATTTATCTTGTCCTCGAAGCATTGTGGACAGAAGACGCATGTCTTCCAGAACCTGGGTTTTGTCTTCCGACTGGGCAATTGTGGTACTTTTCTGGCTGAGGAACGATTCCTTATGCACTTTATATGCCAATTAAAATTTTGTCACAGACAAATATGGGGGATTTCATTCCAATCACATCAACCGCTGAGTGCAGTAGAAAGAAAGGATTTTTAAACTAAACGGAGGCCTTTCGCACCAAAAACGCATGTAGCGTAAGGAAATAACCTCGAATTCGCCTTGTTCAAAATAAGTTAAACACTCAATTGCTTCTTATCTATGTGTCTTCCTTTGTTTTCCAGGCCTTATGCACGGGTGTGAGCGCAGGGGGCATCACGGTGTTACTTAAGACGGATCAAAGTGGTTTGTCTACTGGGTATTATTAAACCACCCAATCAACTTCCTGACGCGATTCGACGTAATTGCTTTCGAAGCGACGACAATAAAGTATATCGTATGTAAATAAATGCTCGAATAAAGTTAATAAAGACATTTTCGCACACCTAAAGCATTCCATTGTTTCCGAACGGTTACTTAAATACCACGAAATGCTTTTAATTGAATAATATACCTCTCAGCGTTAAGTTCTGCACACGCGTAACAAAATTGTCCATTTAAATGCTAAATATCAGTTGACTACTGTATAACTTTAACGAACTGTATGTACACCCAGCCAGCACGAGCCGCGTCTAGCCACGCATTGTCACGCGTGGTGCGATGGCGCGATGCCGTGGAAAGCAGGTGCAGCATTCTCATTGATCGCGCCATTTTGGACACACCACGCAATATATTACGGCCACGATATTTCAATGGGAGAAATCAAGGAAACAGTTGGTTGCTTAGTCTACCTTTACTCTTGCAATGCACAAACCAAGAACCAAGTAGCAATTTTTGTTAAAACGTGTAAGAATGCATGCTCAAAATTTTGGTTGCACGGTAACAGCCGTCCATTACATTGCAAGTAATACAAAAGCGTAGGTATCCGATATCTTTAAGATAGGACTTCTTTCCGGCATGAATTTCCTCGAAATGTTGTATCCACTCAGTGGCTTTGCATAGCAAGGGCTTGTCTGCATGCAAAACGCAGGTTTGCATAATACACCCGATTTCCAATTTTTAGAAATTGTCAAATTTGCTATAAAAACTGGTATTTTTTTAAAACATATCATTCATTCATAAATTGCATTGTTACATATTTTGAAGAACGACAATTACTGAATTCCTGTAAGACATCTTGGAAGGGGCGTGGCACAGTTTGGGCGACATTCGAAAAAAAGTGTACGCTTCTCATAAAATCATTTAATTTCATGAGTTAAATATCCTACTGTACTGTCGCCAATTGGCAGCCATTGTGAACTACGGGTGTGCTTTATTTTGAGAAAAAAGGTTAAATTCTGAATCCAACTATTGTTTTATCTGTTTAAGAAAAAGAATGATTTTTGCATGTTTGAAGGCGAGCGTAGAATACAGAAGACACAAATGGAAAACGACTGTATGAAAACATTTGAAAACAAATATATATTAAGTGGTGGGCATGACAGACGTTCCCAGGATCAACATCGTGTGGGAGCTGCTACCTGATTCTTCTTTCCTGATTGAAGAGTCCACCAATGGAAGTGGAAAAAAAGACATCCATCGAGTGTAATCTGCGGGTGAAACCAAGTAAGAGTGCTAAGGCCGTCAGGTCTGGCTGATAAGATCGCCAGCGGGTTAAACACAGTACGCAGAAAGCCAAGTAGGGTAGACCGCGGAGACTTTCGCATGTGACTTCTGATAGGAGGGCATTATAAAATAAAATCTATATATCTCTGCATTAAGTGAAGGTATTAGTAATGGAAATCATGTTCTTAATCAGTAAAAGTATTCTTAATAATTATTGTTTTGCTGTAAATTGTCAGATTCGGTCATTTCGTGCAATAAGTGCACTGATTATCTATCCAGTTTTTGCTTAAAAATCGCTAGCATTTCCGAAATAAGGACACCCTGAGGAAATGCAGTCCACAATCCGACCAATGCTATTGCGAAAAAGTATATTTAAGTTGCTAGCTTGGTCCCAGTCAACCTTAATTTGAGAGAATTACCCCTTTCATTCGTTGTCCTTGCTTATTCGAAAAATTCCCTTGACATAAGATAGTAATCTCAAACACGCCATACGTGTAAGGCTAGTATTTGGTTCCCCCGAGTCTGCCTATATCGCAAAGGAAAGAGGTTGAGATTCGACAGTCATGTTTTATAAGACAGCAAGCACTGCACCATAAGAAGATCAGTAGCGTGCCTTTGCGTCTTTTATTAGGATAATGATGTTTTTCGCAGCCCAGGGAAGAAGTGCATAGAATCGGGCGTCAATGTCATGGTGTACTAAATGATGTCAGACCCGGCGTATTCGTGCCCGTCACATCCGAAAAGCTTTCGGGCAGATTTTTGGTATTATCGTTTACCATTAGAACACCAGGGTGGCAAACCCTTGACACAATGGCGGTCTTCCGTCCACCGTGGAGCAGCCAACATTCAGACACTAGTGTGATACGATGAGTCAAATAATTTGCTAGGAGACCCGATGTCATGATCATGGAAGTCTTTAACGTTCTGCATCATGCTCAGCAGTAAATTTCAATTAACTACTCCTGCACACAATGCATGCATCTTTCCTCAAGCAATAGGGCTTATGTCTATCTAGAAAATGTGATGGGCAGCAATCAATTTGCTGAGAACTTGTACTAACAAAAGCGTATGATAGCGTAAGCGTCGTTTATTGCTTAACACCTGTTATCACGTAGTGCTACCTTGGGAATATTCACTCTGCTCTGTGCCTGTTTGTAGTGCGGACACCAGACACAAAATCTTGAGAGAAGAATTCACACAGGTAACAACCAAATTGAGCGGGAAAGACTGAAACGATGAATGGTCGGCATTCAAAGCCTTATTACGCAGACTTTTTACCGATTTCTATCCTTTCACGGCAAAGAAGGTAACAAACAGGATCCGATGGATATCAACAACGCTAACGAGAGAAGACAACCACAAAAGATGGATGTGGAAAAATATCGCAAAGATAGGAACCCGAATCATACAATACGTATTAATCGAAGAAAATCAGGGTTAAAAACTCTGCTACAAATTAACCGCAAAATCGTTGAGAGTAATTTAATTAACCATAGAGTAGGAAGCCCAACACTGTTCTTAACCTATGTTAGACAATGCACTCGAAAAAGAGGTCCTATTACACTATTAAAAGCAGATGACGATGCAAAAATTATCGAGATTAACAAAAAGGTGGAATATTTTCCAGGGTTCTTTTAGTCGGTCTTTAGAAGAGAGGCTGAGGTAACCACTTTAAACTGAGGTATGGTTAACATGAAAACAATTGAGTCGGTTGTAGATGACGGTGTAAAAATTCGCGAGATTTACGAAAAGGCGGAATATATTCCCTGGTTCTTTCAGTCAGTCTTTAGAAAAGAGGCTAAGTTCACTGCTGTAAACTTAAGTATGGCTAAATGAAAACCATTGACGCGGTTGCACTCGCGGGAGCTATCGTTCTGTGCGAAAGTCAACAGCTCAAAGAAGGGAAGTCATCAGGTCCAGATGAGATGCCTGCAAACATATTAAGAGAGCTAACCATAGAGTTGGCGGTGTATCTGTCCCTATTATTCGGACCTTCTCTAAAAAGTGGACAGGTTTCAACCGATTGAAAGGCAGCTTGGATCTCGCCCATCCACAAAAGTGGAAGTGGATCGACTGCAAAAAAAACAGACCGGTCAGCCTCACCTAACTATCCTGCAAGCTCATGGATGGCATAGTCAAACGCAAGCTAAAGCACATTTTGGCGCAACATTAACTTTTTTTCGGAAAAGCAGCGCAGATTCCGCAGGGGAAGGTACTGCTTGAACAATTTGCTCTATTGTCTAGAACAGTGAACCTGAGCGAGCGATGAAGGTAATTCCGTGTCTGTTCACATATAAAGAGAGTTTAACACCCAGCCACATTAACGTATTTTATATAAACTAAGCCGTATAGGAGTAAGAGGAAACCTTTTGCAGCGGATCGCCTATGTTTAAGACTGGTCCTACCCAGACCATATATATATATATATATATATATATATATATTTTTTACTCAGGAATGTGCGAACACCGATCTATAAGACATACGAAAATGTGGCT
>JAYGXS010000985.1:0-12346 GCA_036362985.1 Ligula intestinalis
GGCTGAAGGACTGGTCAAAGCATTTGTATATGTTTATCAATGTTAGTTAATACCATTTTCTTCACATAGGCCGTCGCAGAGCCTCCAGTCCGAAGATTTGCTTCTTAAACAGTACATCGCTGCAACATGTTGTCAGTAAAAACTTATTGGATACATCTTCTGTCGGCGCCACCTAGAATTCGATGTACATGCACGGAGACTTTGGACAGCCGAAATATGTACCTTCTTAGAGAGGGGTCCGCAGCCGGACGATGAAAATGACCAAATGTCTAAGAACCTTTTCTTATGAAAGCTGACTGTTGGCCCTCAATCTATTTTTCCATTCTTTAATGCAACTACGAGGAATTCAGCATTTTAAATGATCTAGATTTTAGCTTTGTCCCCGATGCCGTTCTTACTAAGGCTTACACATCCACCTCGGGCGGTCATCTCCTTAAGTTACCAACCGACCAGATATTTGGCGTAACGATGACGAGCGGATGAAACAAAATGTTTGTTCTTTTGACTGGGCATCCACATTCTAAACATATCGACGAAACTTAAAAACAATTCAAAAGGTAGCCAACTACTTCATCTCTATCCACGGCCAAATCACGCGCAAAAGATTGAAGAACATACCTATCTTGTGGATTCTATCCATAAAAACCGAAGTTAATAAAAATGGAAGACCATGGAAAAGATTGGATACCTAAATGTTTCAATGAATACACAAAGCAGACAAACCGGATCAAAAGACTTATCAGAGTATATCGATGGACTTTCGAACAGAATCTGTTTAGCCGTGTCATGATTAAGCCCAAAATCCTATACTGCTATGTAAGGCAGAGCAAGCGGAGGAAGGATCCTCTGCCATTTTTGCAAACTATCGAAATGGTCGAAGTCTTACAGACAAGGATAAGGTTGACCATATCTCGACTATACCGGTCCACCGTGACAACTATACCTTACCTATTCCATCCACTATTGAAGACACCCTGATAACTTTTGTTAACACAGTCCTCTTCAACGGAGACAACATTCAAGGGGAGCTGCTCAACTTGAAAGAATCCACCATCCTAGGCTCACATTCAATCCGGGCCAAGCTGTCAAGTAAAATACAGTACGCACCAGAATTCGTGCAACATGCCGACATATGTGATAGATTTATACTCTTCTGCTCATCGAAATTAACTCAGGTTGATATACCGATTATCGTGTAGTCTATTTTGAAGTTATTTTGGTCATGATAGGAAGCAGGCTTTTTCAAGAACTTCGTTCTGACCACGTACAAAACATATGTACTGTAAAAATTACTGTAACAAAAAGTCAGGCGAATAAAATTGTTATCTTGGCAACCAAGTTGTCGTCTTCTTCTCAATAAGAACAATTTAAGGCGGGTGCAAGCCAACCGATTGGAGATCAATACATCGATATTTTGCTTTAGCGTCAAAGTACAGAAACCTTTTGAGTTTGCATGAACTTTTGAGATCCAGATAGCATATTGTTTAACCCAGCCCCCAAAAAAGTGGAAGAATAAGGTACGAGGACATGGACTGTTTTTTTTGAGACTGACGTTCCAAACATTCGTTTCGGACATGTCGGACACTTTTTTCACTGAATCTTCGGCTCACTCTCTTATCTCTGACTCAGCGCTCGCTCTAGACGATTGTAGTTTGTACAGACAAGACTGCATTGAAAGACGTGGCGGTGATAACCTTCTTTGTACCAAATCATCTTTTGCACATTTCCCGTTTTATCAGAGCATTTCGTCGTTTTCGGGAGACGTTTGCTTTATTTCAGTCATCCTCCCGCACAATAAATAAGCTGTAATTGGCTGAGTCTATAACCCCTCATGTTATTCTGGTAAAAAAATTGCGCCCTGCAAACGTGTTGCAAAAGTTACAGAAACTAAAGTTGATGTCAAAATAGTCATAGGTGATTTAAATCTGCCAGACGTTGACTGGGAGGCAAATACTTGTACGCCAACATTTCAAAAAATCGGTAGAAACTATTAACTTTGCAAACATGTCACAACTGATCAGTTCAGTGACTAGAAATGGAAGCACATTAGATTAAATTTTTACGAATGAAGTCCACCCTCTGTTTATAGTTTTTCATCGTGATATCTTCGCAAGTGACCACGCATTAATTTAGCGTTGTTTTCCAGTCTCTGTTTCTGCAAGCCTGAGGTAAAATGCAATAACCTCGATTTTGCTAACGCAAACGATAAACTCATAAATGACTTCCTTTTTTCCACGATCCTGCGAAAGGATGATCAGGAATTTTGGATCCCTTCTTATAACTACCTTTTTCTGACTCGTCTCCCCCGGAATCAGGACGCTGTCTTGACGGCTCTCGTTTCACTGGTCATCAACCATCATCACAGCCTTACATTTGGTCGCATCTAAGACATCCCCATTGATTATTTTGACATCAACTTCACTTTATGAAACTTTTGCAAAAAGTTCGTAGAGTCCACTATTTTAACCAGAATAACATGGGGGTTTATAGACTCAGCCAATTACATTTCTTTATTGTGCGGGAGTATGCTTTAGGCACCTTTTTCTGATTTTCTTTCCCAAAAACTTGTTGAACCATCTTGCGAGCATGGTATTATTTTAAGCAGTGACTTCAACCATGTAAATCATCATCCTCTTATACTGTAAGGTTTTGACGACTAAGTTTCCTTCAACACTCCTGCCGACGCCCCTCTGGATCACACATTGATTAACCATCCCAAACATTTTGTGGTCAAAAATAGAGCACCGTTGGCAGGGTTAGATCATTCTGTGTTATTGGGCTTGCCAATTTTCTATTGTAGCTCTAACAAAGGGCGGTTGGCAATTCCCGAGAGGAAACAAAAGGTTTGAGACATCACCCCGCATAATATGTCTTGATCCAAACTGTCCACCGCTGCAATTGCCAGCTGACGAAGGAATATGGAGTGCCTGGCAGTGATTTCTGGTAAACAAATAAGCTCACATTGCGTCCTAGACACATTTAATGCGTTGGTTTAGCAAGACAGAGTTTGTCTTCGTATCCTTCGTTTTGCCAGACACCCAGGTTTCATTAGATTACGTGAAAATGTTTGTATGTGCGTAATGCAGAGACTGAATGTGCTTAAAATAAGAAGTATTGTCCTTGCGGTTGGTACGTCTGCGCGATAGCAGCCTGTAAATGAGCTTGCAATTTTTGTTCATTACGAACCTGTTGTTTGCATCTTGAACCTACCCATTAAAAATGTCTTAGAGTTTGACTTTTCCCCCATTATGTGTTTACACAATCCAAACTTGGACGCAAAATCCTCTTCAGTAGCAGAGACGTTGCCGCTCCGAACATTAACTCAAATACATTGTTCTCTCCACACGTATGTGTAAGAGTCTAAGCCGCGAGTGTGCTCAGAACACTACAATTATCACACCCAGTTATGTACAGGAAGAAGAAGTATAAAACTAGTAGGAGTTAACGCTCTAACCACTGAGCTAAAAACGCCCTAACTCGTGATATGAAGTTAATAACACTTGGGTTGATATTACCCGCCCAACATTACCACTCGTAAGAAATCCACCAGTACGGAAGTGCAAGCTGACTGCCCAAGCTCAGTGGTTAGATCATTGGCCTCCGGTAAAAAGCATTCTCTTCTAGGCGGATTCATATCCCACCGAATGCCACGACCTTTTCCCTATAGGGTCAACTCATATGAAGCAAATATGTCAAACCTTCGAATAGGAATGGATGTTGGTCAAGTGTCTGCAGGTTGGTGGTCCTGAAAGCACCAACTGTGCTATTTCATGATATTGCGGTAGCAGGCCTTGAGCAAAGACTCTGGAACAAGGAACGATGAGCGTTGGTAAGCTCACGTGGCTTAACTGTCTTGCTAACAACCTGCCAATTCATGATTCATACAAAGCTGCATGAGCCATATCTTCTAATCCAAAATCTCTCTTATTGGTTTTGTAAATATTTTATGATTAAGAAACTCTGATATATGAGTTATATTTGAAACACCCTGCTACAATTGATAACTAAGTGCTTAACAGAGCATTCGCAAACCATCTACGCTGGTACCCTGAGATCAACCCTTACGCTCGTTTTAATCAGCACATCTTTGATCTATGTTAACAAGCTAGTGAAAGCTAACGCAGTTGACATACATGCATTTGAGAAGCAATGCATGTGCTTAAATACCTAAGTTGTACGTTTACTTAAGGAAGAGAAGGAAAAGTGAAAGAAAGTGAACATGTTAACAAAACGAATCTACTCAAAACATAGTCTACGAGAGCCCTAGGCGGCTGACTTGTTGAAAGCATTAATATTTTGCGATGTGCATTTACCGATTGCTATCGAAATTTATTCATTCTTCTTTGCCTTATGGCTTATTTTGAGCCTTGCTGTCAGCCCTTTAGCGGCTGGCGGTCTCATTTGGACCAGTGCCAGCAAAGACAAGAAAGACTGAAAGGGTCTGACTTCCTTCAGTAACCATTCCTACAAGCACCATGTAATGCAAGATTTGAGGCGCCATTTCGCTAACTTTTAAGTAGATTCCAATGCTCAACCAATAAGGTAGTGAGCTCCTTTTCTTGCCACTAAGATCATATTTATTGATACTTGTCAATGAACCTCATTGTATTTTTTTCGTTTTTTTACAAATAACATACAACCTATGAAATCGCATAGAATAGTGGTGCAATTTACCCTTCGGCAGGAAGTTATTCAGACGAAGAAAATACTGTCGAATACAGGAGACAATATTCAATATCACTTGTCTTTAGACATGCTGAGCTTATTTACTAATATCTGCGCATGTCTCAGAGATGTTTACGATAACCTATGACAAAGGATTCCCGACGGAACCCGAAAAATGAAGTCCTTGTTCCAGTAGTTGAATCTTCTTCTTCTTATTCACTAAGTTAAATATTAAAGCTGGTTCCAGATATTTTCGAATGTGCATGCACTTAAACAGCCTGCTATTTTTGTTGTTTGAAGTACGGTGCGTTTCAGATAGTCCTTAGAAAAGGAGCAAATGAGGAAGAAATTATAAAATATTTTAATTTCAACCACAATATGTGGACTATGAGCTATGTATTCATCGAACGTATCAAGATGAAATTTGTTTGCAGTGTTTATCGAATTTTTGTGTTCCTGGCACTGAAAAGAAGAAGATTTGATCACCCGGACAACAATTTTATTTCCCTGACCTTTTGGCATCCGTCGCAAGTTCTTCATCTGAGACGTAAGTTTACACTCATGGCAATCATACACCGATGGGACTTTCGGCTTTTATCATCATCTTACACAAAATGAAGTCTCCTAGCAGCGAAACAGGAAGGTCGACAGCACAATGTGATAATGCATTTACTAAGTTAAGTTAAAACTATTTTTGAACAATCTTCCTCTTAAAATAACAATTTACCAAAGTATCTTGTTGGTAGATATCTGCTAAAATAAAAAATACAATAATTTTACACATGCGTTTTCCTCTTTTATAGTTATATATAGCGTGCTCGAAAAAATAATGATAAAGTGCAAAATATTTTCGTCTTTCGACTTCTCCATTTCAAAATTACCCATGACTAAAACTTGAGCCATACAACAAGTATCTCATCATATGATTCAAATAAATTTACTCTTGAGTAGTTTTAAGGGCAATAAAATACCCAAATACATGGAATCACATATTTTTTTCCGAATTTTTAATCTTGCTGATGAACTAAAAAATGCACTATCATGTTCTGAATAAATAGACGCAATTTTATAGAAACAAAGACATAAATGTTGATGGTTTATTGTCTTCATAATTTTGTGCTAAGCAGAACATAATTGCGTGCCGGCCACAATGACGAGGACAGTATTAATATAAGGTTTTATTGTCCTATATCCGAAGCCTTTCATCCTTCAGTATTGCTGGACTTTCACAACATGACAATTTTAAGGCGATTGTGTATGCTAAATTAAAAAAAATTTACCATTGAAGACTTTTAAATTCATTTGCTTGCAAATTTAGATACACAGGCCGCGATGAGGAAACCTTTGCAAACATGCGTACGACGATACGAATTAGCCAACAAAGGCAATGAGTGCGAGATCGGTAAGTCAAAAGCCAGATAGAAGGACGTCGAAAATAAACTTGGGGGAAACGACTGCGCGTAAATAAATTTTCACAACACCCAGCCAATAGCCACGCTAAACTCACGTATAAAATAGACTCTGACTGTTCTACAGGAAGCCAACGCCTACAAAGAGAGATAACACCCAAATTAGGTGCTAACACGTTACGCATGATTCCAAATTGCTGCACTGTGAGCCATTAAACTTATATATAACTATGTCACATATTCAAAAGATATTTTCATAATAATTCCGTACCAAAGACACCCTTTTATCTTGGATTTGACATGAAATTGCCCTACTACGAATTCCCCAAAATTTATTAAACTGGAGACGCTCTTTCCAATCTAATCACAGTTTTGACATTTACGAGTCTGCTTTAAAGCCGTAGACTCCTGACAACGCTGTGTTTCCTCACAGGAAAAAAAGGACCTAGATAATTCATCTACGGGCAATAACAGCATCTACGGTACTCTGTAGTCTTATCGGTTTCTGCAATCTCATACATCCTGCGAGGTTCACGCCCCACGACTAGCCGAATTGTTTGCCATGTGTGAAGAACCCTCTACCGCTTTGACGTTTCTTAAATATTTGGCACTCTGAACCTCAACTTCATGGTTGTACATAAGGCAATTCAGATTGGTGACAAATACCAGGACGCCTTCGCTCCATCAATGTTTCCAGGTCTCACCCACTCGGCAATTATAGGAGTGAGTAGCGTACTTAGTATGCTAAGCCAGGCAAAGATTGCCCCTGCCGTGAAACAGACGTATCCCACCGGATACTCGTGTCCACTTACGTGGGAACCTTTGTCTGGTTTGGCCTAGCCGTCATCATAAGCCTACTTTTTTAATGTGCATTTCCTGCTAAAAGGTCTTCCAGTGGATGCGTAGTACACCAGCAGAGAAGCTCTTGGACACCTGGAATGCGTTGGCTTTTCCGGGCACCACGGACCGACAACTGGCGGAACTGTGTCATCCGCGTGACTGAATGACAGCATCAATGTGCATTGTGCCGCTGTCAATCAATTTCGTTGCATGTAGTCTCTACAGTAAAATCTACGAATTTGTATGTGCGTAAGGGTTATGTGAAATGGTGCTGGGCAGTTTGACCTATAGGATGTGAATGCTGTTTCTTCACGTACAGTGAGGGTTCTTGCCCATCATCATCACTGTGTGCATTCCACTGCTGTAGGATCCATTTGCACGTGGCCTCAAACGACTGTTCTATGAGGAAGCACGACAGTAATTTCCAAATGATGCTGAATATTTGCAAGTTTCCAGAAAAACTGGTCAAGCACGCATGGTCCTGACTTCTTACAGGTTAGTTGGTGGTTTGTTTGTCGTAATGTTGATGCCCCTTTTGACGGACTGTTTCACGCCTGGCGCAAATGTGTGTATCGAAAAAAGTAGAAAACATTTTTCTTCCGTTCACACATTTGTGCATTACATGAAGTACAATATTCCTCAAGCAAATCTGAAAAATTTTTCATCCAACTGTTACTTTTTTTGTCTTGTATTGTTGTCAAACACAAAATCCAGTGATTCTTTGTCTTACCAAAATAAAGACCATGTTGACTTCGCTAATTTCTTCGCGTGTTTAGCACTTTACATTTAAGTCAAGGCAGCTATAAATCTTAAAATTTTTGCAGCGTGCCTTAGTGCTGTATTTGGTTTCAATTGTTTGCGCTAACTGACTACTTAACATGATTTCGAACATTATATTTGGACAACCCTTTACCAAAATGCTTGTGTTTTCTAATGTAGAACTTGTTGGACAAACGATATCTAAGTTTGCCAAAAATAAAAATAAAAGTGAGCTGCACAATAAATTGCCGTTTTAAGATTTCCTTTTATCACATGCCCGCTAAAACAGGCAATATTGGGCATTAAACTAGTAATCCGATAAATATTGGTCTTTAAAGCAATCCAATGAGGATATGTTAATGACCTGCCTTAAAACAAACGAACATTTATTGGAAATAAATTGTGTTACGTACTTCTCTGCAAATAAACAGAAAAAAAACTAGAGATCTCTGGAACACTTGGCTCAGTAGCAATATCCTCTTGCAGTTTTGAAAGTACTGAAGTGTATCTGGTTCCAGTAACCAGTTTGTGCATATTCTGGCCAGGATATAAAAGCCCTGGTTGGTTAAGTTACATTATTTCTTGTAAAAAGGAACGGTTGTAATGGTTACATGACTCGGCGTTCATGACATGGCCTAAAACTTGTTAAATATTTTTTAAGCGTTTTTCAAAGACCCGCACTAAGTGCAAAATCACAGTTTGCAGCTCACTAGTTTTAGCAAAGCACAAGATGTTGTTTGTGTCCAAAGCAAAGGGCAATTTTATTATGCTGTTCGACATTCATTGACTTGCTAAACATTAAAGTGCTCATACTAACATCCAGAAGTTTTACAGAACACTTTCTTTTCGTTTCTGACTAGAAGCATTCCCTCAGCTGAATTTAGCTTACAGAGTTAACGCTTCGTTTGAATAGCTTTAACGATTTGAGTGCATCATTAGGGGAATTTTAACCAAAAATTTTGCATAAAACAATTGATGACCGGCTTGCTGATTTAAAATTTAATGTTTAACGAGGTGGTATTGATAGCTTCAGCAAGCGTGAGTCGTTGAAAATGACATCCGCTAACTATTTGAGAAGAAAGATCATATTTAATCAGTCAATTGTGTCACAAGCAGTCTTTATTATATACGCTGCGCCTTAGTTCCGGCAAAAAAGGATTAAATACCTTCTTTGCTTTTGGAATTCTTTGCCCTGAACAGATTTAATTGACTGAGTAATGGCTAACAGTCGAATAGACTGTTTTTAGTTATGCAACCGCTGAAAGTGGATCGAACTGAGTAGGAGCTTGAAGCGAAAATGTGCTTTGCAACAAACCAGACATGGTTTTGTAAAAATCAATATTTTTTTGTCCGCATAAGCCTTCTAAGATCTTGGGGTCTTTAGTGGTGCTATGGATTGAGCAGCTTGTCTTTGCTCTCTATGAAATTCTGTTTACTAAACTATGTTTGAATCTAAATGGAAGGAAATTTCCAAAACTGATGTATTGCCCACAATAGGTCTTTTAACGATAAATACTACTTTGAGTACTCCACCTCGAGAAATGAGAACGATCCAGCCTGTTTTTTCTCCTATTACGTAACTTCTCTTGACTGGTGCGCCAGATTAACAGAAGGTCAGAGGGTCGAAATGTAAGCTTGTTAAGATGCAACCGCAAATGTATGTCAGTTACCTAGCGCTTCGTAATATGTCAGACTTTTCATCTAGTGAAGAAGTTGTGAAACGTACAGTTTACTCATGAATATGTTTGTTAGAAGTGGACCGAGAGATATGACAATAGCCAGTCGGTTTAACTGTCTGCGTCAATATGGAAATGCACATTCAAGGAACACATGATTAGTAATTTCCTGAGTGCCTCCGGTGGTATATGTGATCCGCTGATCCGGATAAATGAATTCATAAATTTTATTATCTGTTTTTTGTGATGGTCACGGATTTGTGAAAGATTCCGCAATGTCCTTTTGGTAACTGGTAGTTTATTTTCGAAGGCGAAGTAGCTATTAGTGCTAACGTAATCCTTAACGTGTCCACAGATGTGCCTGAATTTATCGTAAACGTGCGTGGGCGGCGTCACATGGGGTGTCTATGTAACGGAAGGACAAGCTTTCCCTGGTAGCCACCAATGCATCCACTCTATGGCATGGCTTCCACTTCGAACGCGTGTGAATACTGGTTCAGTTAGACTATCGACTCCATGCCTGCTGCAGGGTGCATGGCATTCACGCGCTAATTTAATTAAAAGGAATATAGATATTCCTGGTGCCTACCTCGCGTTGCGTGAGCAGATCGAAGGTAGAGGCCTAGGTCATTCCCGGCAGAGCTGAATTCAATATGCAGGGAGCTGTACATTTATTTAATTCCTTGACAAAGAGCTCGCGCGAGAGTTCGAACCGTTGGAATAGTACACTTTCGGTTCAAGTGGCCGTTTTACTTTCTTCTATTCACTTACCTTTGGCATCGCATATTATCGACCATTCAAAATAAGTATGCAGGGTTTAGCGCTTGGAAAGTGAAAAAAATTGTCTGGATAACTTGGATGGCGTGGCCAGCACAGTGTGTGTTGTGTTGCCTTTTATGACAATCCCAGTCAGTCGGGATCCAGTCCCCCTCCCTAACTGTGTCATCATAGTCTGGCCTTCATGGCTGACAGTGAATGGGTCCACACCCTCTATTACCTAAGGATGCAGTGTTAATCTACTGGCACTACAGTCCCTGCCCTAATCTTCTGTGGAGCATGCTGTGTACCTAATAGAAATCGATGATCGAACCGTCATATCAGAGGAGATGTATGTGCACTTACTTATTCGCTTGCTCTGGTGGAGCACAAAGAGAGAGATGCCCGGAAACAGGGTATGTGAGCACAAACCGGCCTGGTGAAGTATTATCACGTTGGTTGATCTTACCTGCGTCGCAACTGTTTTAACTTTGTGTTCCTGTGCAAACACTGGTTATGTCCCCCAGTAACGTGGAACGAAGACAAGGCAAAATAGAAGAGCAGAGAAGACTTATTGTAACTAGTTCTGCTTTTATCTCAGCGTGCGCTTTTCTGTGATCGTCAGCATCGTGTCTTTCGTCGTTGGTCTTGTCTCGACAGCTTTTCCTGTGTCCTGAGCAGAAGACTGTCGGGTCTTCTGTAGCGAATTTTGGCAACAGAGTCTCTTATCCTAGCAACAGAGCGTCCTTCTACTTGCAGCCTTGCTATTAGGGGGCCAGTAGTCGTTGTATCCTATTGGCCCTCCATGAGTGGCCTTTTCAGGCATCCGTCGTATTCCAGCCATCCTGCCATCAGGTGACACTTGGCGCGCGCGCTTTGCCTTAAGCCAGGTATGACCTCACGGATGGCAGACCTCGGTGCGTGGTTGTTCTTGAGTGCTTGCGTGTTGGCCTTTCAATATCGCTCTCTTTGCCCACTCTGCATGCATTGGTGGTTTGTCCAATTCCTCTGTTCTCGAGCCCTCATGTAGCCCCAGTTATGACTTGCGTGGTACGCCCTCCTTACATTAAGCAAAGGTTAAATTATATCGATCTCGAGTCTTCTTCTCGCACACCTTGCCAATACAAATTATCGAGGAGATACTAATGAAGCCCTTAGCGTTTTCTATTGGAAACTAATTCACGTCTCAAAAGGCCAAAGCCAACGGCTGCTTGCAACAACCGAAGCAGTGGCTATACGGCTAGCGAGCCAAGTGCTGTGTTATTGGTAGACGCTGACACAAACACTCTTACATCAACAGCTGACCCCGACGCCATGTGGCGATCGCACATCGCCCCCACCCTCTAGTGAGAGTCGTTCGCTCTGTGCAAATGTCAGTGATTATCACTACATGTATCTGACCCCTTTCCAATGCTCACAACTTGACCTAATTTCCTCCACTTTCCTTCCCTGCCGGAGCAAAATGACCTCTAAACACCGATTTTGCCATGTGGGTGGCGTGAAAACGATAAGTTGTAATCAGGGTGTATTTATTAACCGTATCTAATTGTACAAGGTTCATGTCCCTGCAAACACACTGCACTGATGAAGAGTTGCTGAAAACGTTTGTTTGCTAATGTCGTCTTCACATGACACACGGGATTATATGCAGAACCATTTATATTAACCACTCCTTTGGGAACATTAATAGTGCTTTATCTATGGCTTGTCAAATGCTTCGGCGCATATAATATCCTGTTAATTTCATACCTATCAATACGAGAGCGAATTAAAAAGGCATTTGCGGTAAATTGCTTGAATCTCACGATTGGAAATAGAGCCATTCAAATTGTCTGCAGATATCAGTACTCCTTCTCAACATCTGTTGCTGCCAATCTCGCCAATCCGTACGGTTTTTGCTTACTTAGCATCATCGATATGATCCCTTAAACCCTTGTAGTGCAATGGGATGGCAAAACATGTAACTGTCTTGATGCGGACGTGTCCTACGGGACGTTTGTGTCTCTCTTTACTGAAACGTTCGTTTTCGTTTGACTGCCATATCTAGTGATTGGGTTAAATTTTAAGCTGCGCAGTACACCCACGCATAGGTTGCGCGATGTTACAAGGTTCACTATTACCAAAACTATTGTAACGGGCCAACCTGTCCCACTGGGTCTAGGGGTTGTTTGAATGTTTTGAAGGTCGCTCGCTTTTTTTTTCGGTTTTGGTTTCTTATAGGACGGAGTCAGATCACGCTCT
>JAYGXS010000987.1:0-17152 GCA_036362985.1 Ligula intestinalis
TCTTGATTGTGCCAATTTAATTGCACATGTCCATTATTAACCTGACTATTAAGCAAGCTTTGCGTAACGAAGTGCAACAATGTCAATGAAGTCATGTCGGCTTGGACACCATAACGTTTCAAATAGACCCATTAAACTGTTTAATGTTTATATGCAAACTGTATTTTTGCATTTGCTACGTAGTACCACACAACACCCATATGCAGTTGACGTTATATTTGAAGTAAGCATGTACTAACTTATATTAAACGTGCAGCAACTGACTCCTTTTTGCCTCGTCATTTTGTTATTATTCCCAAGTTCAAAAAGCTAAAGCCGTTCGGCCGACAAATCAACATAAACTAATATTAATACAAACGAACGAAGAAACGGACAAACCGGATTCGACTGAAAAAGATAGCAAGAGTGCATAAGTTACTCTAGCTGACCTCCGATAACGTGTAGATGGAACAAGTTGGACAACTTCATTGGAGTTTAATGACCAGGATGTGACTCCTTATGAACCAATTTTTATTAAAATAGTATTAATTAAGACAAAAGCGGATCATATTTTAACGAATTCAGAAAAAAATAAATTTTATGTTTAAAATTCAACCATATGTGGACACAGCATGTTTCTTTCGTTATTCTACTATCAAATATATCGCTGCTAACTGTATGTCTGGGTGGACAGTCTGTCAGTTTCTGCAACATAATTTGAAACGTTTTTTTTCAGGAATCGTGTCGGAGTATATTTCAAAACCCGTAGCAATCTCCATGACAATTGGAGGACTCATTTCTTTGCTTGCCCTAGCAACTGGCCTTTCTCAAATGGACAATGGTCAGGGTACGCAAGACACCCCTGTCCTCTCTGACGTCATTGCGGAAAGGAGTGGGTTGAGACAGATTACCGATGCTGCCCTTGGACTGAAAGCCAGTCGCAGGTTTGTATGATTTGCTCATGATTCTTGTGCCTAATTTAAGAGTTTTCTTCAGAAAAGTACTCTTGTTTATTTGTTTTAAGTGATTTAATCCGCACGCTCGCAACGGCTGGATACCTGGAAGCGACAATTGCAGAATCTGGAACTGGTAAGCAGTACACTCAACGTTCTGGCATATTGACAAAACAATGTTTGTACAAGATGCCATCCAAAAAGATTAAATCAGCTAATAGCAAAATTTGAATGCACTTGTGGGGCCAAAGCCGAGCATTTGCGTGATCTGTTTTCTTATCTTAGTTAGTATTTTCTTTTAGAAACCCCTCGTGAGACAGGATTTTCACCAGCAGCCATCGCCATCACGATCTGTGGAATACTTACTTTCCTGGCGCTGGCAATCGGAATGTCTGCCATGGTCGTTCGCCGACGCAGAAAGCGGAAATTCGACTTCAATGTTTCGGTGAAAGGGGACGAAAGTGTCTTCAACAACAGTTTAAATGCTTAAAGCCGTTTTTTGCTTTCCTGTGACAAAGTCGGTAGAGTGAAGAGGAAATAAATTCAAATAAAGAAAAGAAACCACAAATTATTTTACTTAATCAAATTTCGTCAGCAACTGCCAACTATACATTTGTAGCAACAGTGCATGAAATACGGGAGACGCATTGATCAGTAGGTATGCCGACAATTTACCCGTCGATTTTGACCATGAGCAGCCGCCTGCTCCAAGAAAACGCAACAGGCGCTAAATCAAACAGAGGCAGACACAAAGGCAAGCTGGGGAAGCTGCATGAAGGATACAGCAAGCTGAAGCACCGCAGCGGAATACCGCAGATGAAAACAAGAGTAAAATCATACTCGCGGGGAATCAACCCACTCGCTCGCCGCTCCCACCTCCCTTTCCGGTGTAGAGAAAAAGTAAATAAGATCGGAAATGAGGCAGATTGTAGGTGGCCGGCGCGACAGTCACTCAGCACGCGCACACTAGACTCAGCCAATTCGCTAGGTAGGCTACCGCGTGCGCGGCAGTGCCATAAAGGCCACATTTAAAAGGAGCCATTGCAACCTTACTCTCAGCACTCCATCTCCTAGAATACACACACACTGGAGGAGCAGCAACGTAGAAGGTCCAAGTTATCCCATCAGTTGACGAACACTGCAAAGCACGGCTTCAAGTACACCCTGATAGTTCCAAAAGCACTTAATTGATTATAGTGGGGAGAAAAGCGTGCTAAGGTTCGACATACACTTTCTCTCTTCCACCGTCTAGCGACCGCCTTGCTGATTGTTTACCTGAAGCGGGGCCTTAAACCTAGTGAAGTGCGAACGCATGCATCGACAGGGAACCATAACCAAGAGAAGTTGTCAGTGCCTACACGGCACCAGGGACCATGTATTGCTGAGTTCTGGCATTGTATTTGCATACAGACGTTGCATTACATCTTGATGAAGAGCGTCGTTATCACATACACCGTAGCGATATATATTCTAGCCCCTTGCAGCGATAACCTGGGCTATCCGTTTCTCATGCTTATACCTTTAAATGTATGACATGCCTAAGGGCTAGGGCGAATTATTTTTGAGTATGATATGTAACTACACCATAGTTGGAATAGAGCGTCAATATTCACAGGCTGAATTCCATGGAACAAATTAACTACCTAGTAATATAGTCACTCAACCGCTTAATGCAAAGCCAAGCTTTCAAAACTG
Organism: Ligula intestinalis; assembly: GCA_036362985.1. NCBI lineage: Eukaryota > Metazoa > Platyhelminthes > Cestoda > Diphyllobothriidea > Diphyllobothriidae > Ligula > Ligula intestinalis. The sequence goes on from JAYGXS010000987.1 coordinate 2,628, forward strand.
GCACGTCACTGTGCTCAAGGGGTTTAGTCGTCGAGATGCACACTACAAGGGGCTAAGATGGCATTTTTGCCCATGCCGTTTCCTAAAGTTTAAACTACTATTTGAAGTGCTGTGTCTATGCGAGAAGTGCTACTTCAAGTAGGCATACTTGCTAAAGCGAGTAAGTGGCCTGCTACAGTGTGGCATGTAAATGCATGTATTAAGTCCAAACTTAGTATGCAGACACAACCTTTATTGGCAATTTTTTAGCCATTTGCCGTTATTAGGCTACATTTTGCAGTTTAGTGGACGCACCCTACCTAATTGGAGAGCAATCATACTTACACTGCTGTATCCTGACGTTGTAACTTACCATACTAACAGCCTAGGTACTTGCTAAAAGGCCTAGACACGTGTTTTGCCGGTATTATGCCGCTGTAAGACACAGCTGCGACGGCCTTGGCTTATCAACTGAACTGCTATATCCTATAACTGTGCCAGTAGCTCAGTTATAATGAACATGCAGAGTAGACAGGAATATGATCTGATCACCTTTTTCCTCGTCATTTGATGTTTGCTTGATACATCCGGGGATGTTGCTGCGGGCATGCAGTCTTTGTATGGAGTTGCTGATCAGCAGATATGGGCAGGCAGATAAAGCCTGACAGCCCGGCAGATTCGCGATTTCTACGAGTGAAATATCGCACACCTACTGTTCATGTAACAATCGGATTGATACGTAGGAAGCAACAGATGGAGTGACGTTGACTCTCAGCTGATATTCATCAGTAAGGTGATGCCCATGTCTTAACTCGGATACTAGGTATTATCTGACGCAACCTTTAGATATAAGCAGATTTTTCCGGGCAGAAAAAAGGTCTACGAAACTGTGGCTAGATCTCTCGCGCCTCTCAGAATAGGAATGAACCACAGGCCTGCTACCACAATCCAGAAACAAGTTATGTGGCCAAAAAAGCATAATCTGAAAAAAAAAGAAAAATCAGGCGTTGTCTACAGACTTCAGTGCAGTTGCGGGATGTGCAACTACGTTGGAGAAATCAGTCGGCAGGTTAAAATGCGAATGTTCTTGGCGGTAAGAAAACTGAACACAAAGTCGGAGGTAGCAGCCCGTGCTGCAGATATGGGGTACATCTTCAACTTGGATGCTGTTTTAATTATGAGCCAAGGTAACGACCACACATCAAGGAAGATAAAAAGGCCTGGCACGCGAGCTCGGCTAGTATTTACAGACACGTAGAGCTCGATTCACAATATACCGGTTTTTGCACAAACTCCACTAACCTGCCCCAGCCCGAAACAACAGCAGGCTGTCCGAGCTAAGTCAAGAGAATTCTACTGACTCTGAAACCCGCACTCCTCCGAACCCATGGCCCAAAATCCAAGCGTTAACATCTCCCTCCTCTCAGCAGCACAACCTTTCGCCGCAGGAGTCACGTCACCATAACCTTCCCGCCCAACCTTAACCCAGCTCATTTTAACCTCTGCCCCAACAAACTTCTAGTGCAACTTTCCCAGGCCACACGTTTTTATTGAGTCTGACGAATAACAAGTGATACCTGTTCGAAAATTCACGAGTACAACTCGATTTTCTAAAGATCTGCTTTTTTCGTAAAATAATGCCTAGGGATGTTAAAAGCAGATTTTCAAGATCAACTTGCGAATGGATAAACCTAGCTTCTGAACTTAATCAAGCACACGTCGATGTTCTGTATCATTACAATATGCTTAATTAACAAATAAGAAAGAACTTGTGCAAGCCCGGAAGTCCTACATTTTGCTTGACCAAAAGGTCTTGTCGACTTCAGCCAAGTGCTGATGCCGACGATGATGAGGTTAGAGGCAAGCTTTGCAATTATGAGTGTGGGCCGTCAAACTGCGAATGGATATGAATCAAGCTGGTGCAGGAACTTGGAATCGCACCGGTAGATGCTTGATATCCGTGGAATTTGCCGCATTGATAACTGAGATACCCCTTGTACGAGCCAAAGTGTTCTTGATTGTGCCAATATTATTGCACATTTTTATTATTAACCTGACGTTTCAAATAGACCCATTAAACTGTTTAATGTTTATATGCATACTGTATTTTTGTATTTGCTACGTAGTACCACACTACACCCATATGCAGTGGACGTTATATTTGAATTGAGCCTGTGCTTACTTATATTTAACGTGCAGCAAGTGACTCCTTTTTGCCTCGTCATTTTGGTATTCCCAAGTTCAAAAATCTATAGCCGTTCGGATGATAAGTCAGCTCAAGTAAATATCACTAGTACAAACGAAGACACGGAATAAAAACCGGATTTGACTGAAATGGATGTCAATTGAGCAGGAACAACTTGAGCTGACCTCCGACAATGTGCAGATGGAACAAATTCGACAACCTCATTTAAATTTAACGACCAGGGTTTGACTCTTTGTGAAGCAGTTTTTATGGAAAATAGTAGTGTTTCAGACAAAAACAGATCATATTCGATGACTTCAGAAAAAAATTAATGTTTTAAATTCGACCACATGTGGAAAAAGCATGTTTTTCTTCTTCCTCTACTTATAAATATCTGGATGCTTACTGTTTGCCTGGGAAGACAGTCTGTCGTTTCTTTCACGTAATTTGAAGCGTCTGTTTAGGGATCGTACCAGAGTATATTTCAAACCAGCAGCAACCGCTATGACAATCGGAGGACTTGTTTCTTTGCTTGGCCTAGCAACTGGCATTTTTCAAGTGGACAATGGGCAGAGTAAAATCCGGCCTGAGGTAATACGGACGAAATAGCCTAATCTGAAAGAAACATCAGGCGTTGTCTGCAGACTTCAATGCAGTTGAGGGATGTGCAACTACGTTGGGGAAATCAGCCGGCAGGTAAAAATGCGACTGTACCTGGTGGTAAGAAATCTGGACCCAAAGTCGGAGGTAGCAGCCCATGCTGCAGAGATGGGGCACATTTTTAACTTTGCGGTGTTAAAATGATGAGCCAAGGTAACGACCACACATCAAGGCTGATTAGAAAGGCTTGGATGTTGACCGAGCGCTTGGTGAACCCCCTATGTTGTATGTAGAATATTCGTATCAAGAGACAATTCTGACAAGGAACAATCGGGGCTGTCAACCAGCGATCCGGTTAACCCGCGTATCCATAAGAGAGGCTATGACGAGACGCCGGGCGGGCAATGCGACACAGCTGACCAGCGCGTGGGTCAAGAAATAAACGCTGAGGCTCCAGTTGTAGCCAGTATCAACGCACAGCAGGGATGACGGCTACCAGGCTTACGAGGCGGCGGGTGGTTACCACCTAGATACGAGAGCCAGGCGGAGTGGCTGGAACTGGATTGGTAGACAACCCACGTAGGCATTAAGCGAGAGCCTGGAGCCAGAGATGGATAGACGAGACAACTATCCAAAGCGTCCAATAAAAATAAACCTCTTCCGATGAACGCCCTTTTCCTTTCTGAATTCAGGTCATTGAAGCTTTGAAGCTGCCCGGAAGATTATGACCGAGAAAACATATAATAATACCTTTAACAGGTTTTACAAAGGTGCGCGATAGGAATACTTAGCACAACATATGACATAGACCAGCTCCTAGGAGTCGGGTTGTCCTAAGTAAGGAGCAAGAGGTAAAGGATATGGTGTAAAAGCCTAGCTAGACAGTTGAAAGGGGGGAGGGGGTGATATACCGTCATCCGTATGTGAGATCATCAGAGGAAATTAGTAAGGAGATTTAAAAAAGGTAGATAACATTTTGACCTCTATTAGCGGTAATCTTTTAAAGGCATCCTTATAGGAGATTCCGTGTTATTCAGTATAGCGCCGGTTGCACAGTGCCTGCAACTACCGCATAACTAGGCGAATTATGTTGAGTAAATAAATAAGACTACCGGATTTTGGTAAAGAACGACACCTTATATAAGTGAGCAACATATGCGTAGACCACAACAAGTCTGAATGCGGCCTTCGTTGTGTCGTCCTGTTATGACATTCCGGTGGGTCAAACTTGAAGAAATCCCGATAAAAGCGAATACGCGTGTTCCAGAAAGCAGCCCAGAAGAAAAAATGCGATCTCTGAAACAAGGATTGTAGTTTGCCTGACCTTTCCGATTGTGTGGAATAGCTTTAATTATAGATAACTAAACAAGAAACCAAATCGAACAGGCTCAAAAGTTTGGTGTGAAGCAGTCAGCTACGTTCTCGAACCACTTGAAGTTAGAGTTGTGGACAGGCCAGAAGCAGCCATCAGGCGCCTGGTTATGAGACCGAAAGATCCACTACCACAGTTGAAAACGGCTGGAGTCTTTTGCCGGATCTGCTGCAATCGTGGACAAAGCAACTTCTTCCAAAATATCAGGAGATAACTTTGCACGCGATAGGCCGAGCACATAGTGGCTGTGAGGAGAAATGACGCTCACTCCCACGTTGCAGCTCAATGGACGGGACCCAGCCAAATTTCCAAGTTTAAGGAGGCCAAAATCCTTGCAAGAGGTGACAACCGCGTGAACTGCGAGCTGCTCGAGTCATGGTCCTAGGGGCCACAGTCAGTCAACAAGCGCAAAGAATTGCCATTTTTATACTTAGAACGGAAACATTTTCTGAGCAGGAGCATCAGTCACGTGGGAAGGGCCGAACTCAGCAACAATTCTGACGACAGTGAACAACTGTCGCATAATTATCAAGCACGAATCCAACACGGACAACGAAATTGCGGCAATTAATGACTCGATCGGGATTTGCCAAGCCATCACCGCACCAAGGATACTGGGTTCTTCACAGAAACCGAAACGACATTCAAATAAAAGGCTCGTCTTGGTGATCGCATCCTCTGTCTCTGAAAGAAGAAAAATACTCGCGGATACCGAGTTTCATATTTAAACACAGGCAGCGGTCGCATATGGCAACACAGTCAAGTTGTAACGTATTTTCTTTTTTGGTAATGTGTGAAAAGACAAACCGTATGACAGTTAAAAAAATGTGGAGCTTATGTTACGTTTCTCCGAAAGACGTTGCACAGTTTAAATTTATCATTTTTCTTATAAAATTGAAAATAGACATCAAGATAAATATAATTTGAGAGATTCTTCGGAAAGCAGGAATAAACTTTATTGTAAATGTTTGACATGGGCGCATCAGATCATCTTAGAATGCGAGGGAATTATGTGAAGAGCAGTTAAGCTTTTTTAAATATGTTAAAAAACGATAATGCTGTGACATACGTGATCAATAGCATGCTTTAGTTATTGATGCACGAGTCGTCGGAGTAAATGGTTTCGTAAAACTCGCGGCTTTTCTTCAATGGGCAAGAGCTAACAATGCAAGGTTCGTCCCATGCAAATTGGTTTCCAGTTTCTTATGTGTAAATGGTAACCTCTGAGAATTGATATCGCCCCTTAACGGCTCGTTGATGTTCGCTTGAGCATTAAGAGGCCCATTCTCCTGTCTGTCCGCAATAAACAGCATTGCAGTCTCTGCAAGGCATTTTTTAAATGATCTCTTTTTGCCCAAATAGCCAACCTTATACTTACGGTGTACAAGCTGATTTCGCAGAATATAAAGTGGTTTGTGCGCCACTTGGATTAGATGCTTCGTTGGGTGTCTTTCAACGAGTTCAGGCACGTTTTTAATGTATCGAAGTGTTCGCTAATTTTTTGAATTAGGTGCTTGATCGGAAAATTCTAGTTCCTTTTCTTTTTGTTTTAACTCGTGTAGGTCCATGCATTGACCTAAAAACTCTCTAGGGTAACCGTTTTTGACGACAATGTGAACAGGTTATTGAGTTTGGCTTGGTAGAAGTCGGGGTTGGAACAATATGTTCTTGCTTGATTCACTAGGGTGATAACAGCACTCCTTTTGTGAGTTATAGACTGGTTGCTCTTGTAATGGAGGGTAACATCAGCATTGGTCTCTTTGAGGTAAACCGATGTTTGAAACGTTTCGTCAGTATTACGCTGCATGAGGACCTCAAGAAAAAGGAATTGACTGTCAATTATTTCTCAAAAGTCACTCGGATTCCAGGCATAGCTAAATTGCTAATGTTGTGTAGCGTTTCCAGTAGGTCCTCTTTAACAATGAAAAACGTGTCATCGACCTATCGTACCCACAACTTGGAGCTAAATAGTGGTAGGGCCATCGTTTCTAATTTTGCATCGTTATTTTGGCCAAGAAGCTTGAAGTGGTTGACGCCATCTGTGCTCCTTTGATCTGTTTTGTTGAGCAAACGATAAATTAGTTTCCAAACGTAGATCTAAGCGTTCAAACAGGGCGGATACAAGAAAGGCCATTCGTAGGAATTAAGAAATTCTTCTTTGTATTGCCTTGATAATGGTATCATTGTGAAGAGAGCGACAACATCAAATGATACCATTTTTTGTCTGCTGTTATCTTAAACCCTTTTTATTTGTTTAAGAAACTCCATGGAATTGCTGATTGATGTTTCACAATCAATGTTCAATGAGTTAAGTTTTAAAAATAGTCACTTCGAGATATTGTAATTTGGTGCGCCGATTAATGATACAATCGCTCTAAGTGGTACATCGCGCTTGTGCATTTTAGACAGTCCGTAGATTTAAGCTATGTTTGGTTCGGTTTCTCTCAGGAACCCCTGATAATAGTTTCTGTCCTGTAAGACATTTCACTACCTTTTCAATATTTGCATTGTGTGATTTGCTGGGGTCCGGACTAAGAGGTTTGCATGTTGCATGTAGGTTGTACTTCATTCTCATGGAATGTATTTGTTTTTCGGTTTTTGTGAGATATCTCAATGACAGATTTGTAATGGTTGTTGAGTTATTCTGGATTGTGTTAGATGTTTTGTTAATAACCATCCATTGCTTCATTTAAATGTCTCTGCTTCTGTCGTTTAATGTTGGAAACACGAGCAATCATCTCATTAAGAAATCTAAACAATTTGGAAGGGAGTTTTTCTCGGCAAAAAGAACAGGCATCGTTCTTTAGACTCGGAATTTTTGGAGTCCAAATTCAGCTTTGAAGATGAATGCGCTTATCATGTGTTAAGCGCTATCTAGAAGTATCCTGTTCGGGATTGGTCTTGTTCTTCACAGAATCACTTTCCTTTAAAGTCGAGTCTTCAATTTGCTGTTGTTCTTGGTTGAGCGCCTGCTTTCCCACAGTGACAAAAACTGTCCGCAAGCACAAACACAGACAATGTGCAAGAATCCGTGTTGTAGGAAAGTTAATATAATAAATTTGACCGAAAACAAACACAAATATAACAGTTCATATGGTTACAGAACAACTGAGGCTCTCCGGACGCGTCCTTCGCCCAACCAGCCTGGTAACTGTCCAGTGCTCTGTCACCCGTGGCCACACAACCAACACTAAAATTGAAAATTACAGCAGCACATTAAAACAAAAACGCGTCAGGTAAGACTCCTACACATGTTTTAAAAATAACCAGATGCAATCTCGTATCCTAAGATTGTTCTTAAAGCAGGTTTAATGCGGATAGACTTTGGCAAAATCTTCATTTTTCAGCATCTGTGTAAAAACTTCAACTGCTCTCGCGCTACATTTTCGCGTATTATACACTTTTCCAATCGCCTAGCATGCGAAAAAACTTCGACAGTGCAATTAATTCGTCTGAATTAGAAAAATGGGGGCCCAAAAAATATAATTCGATCGAAGAGATTTTTCGGTAAACAGGAATAAACTTTATGGTAAATTGTTGACACTGTTACACCCGGTTATCTTCGGATGCAAGGTAATTGTGTTAAGATTAGTTCTCATTTTTAAACGTGTCTAAAATTCGAAAACGCTGTGTATTCTCTGGTGCATAGCATGCTTTAGTGGTTGGCTTTCGCCAGGCTTTTCTTAAGATTGTGTACATTGAATCCGATTTAACGTGCCTGTTGATGCGCGAGTTGTCGGAGTTGATGGCTTCTAAAAGCTCGCGGCCATTCTTCTATGGGCTAGAGCCACCTATGCAAGTTTCGTCCGATGCAAATTGGTATCCTTTTACATATGTGTACATGGCGACACCGGACAAGGGCTATCACCCCTTGACCGCACGTTGATGTTCGCGTAAGCGTCAAGAGAAGGATCGTCATGTCAGTCCGCAGTAAACTGCATTGCAGCCACCACAATGCATTTTGTAAATGACCTCTTTTTGCCCAAATAGCCAACCCTATCCTTAGGGTGAACAAGTTGATTTCGCAGAGTATAAATTGGTCCATGCGCCACTTGGATTTGATGCTTCTTTGGGTGTTTTTCAAAGAGTTCAGGCACGTTTTTAATTTATGGAAGTTTTCGCCAATTTCTTTGATTATGCGCTTGATCGGAACATTCTAGTTCCTTTTTTAAAACTCCTGTCGTTGCATGCATGGCCTCACAAACTCTCTGAGGTAACTGTTTTTGAAAGCAATGTGAACAGGTTATTGAGATCGGCTTGCTAGAGGTGTTCTTGTTCGATTTTCTGGGATGTTTACAGCACACCGTTTGTGGGTAAAAGGGTGGTTGCTCTTATGGGGGTATTACGGGTTTTCAGCTGGGGGCCATACGTGATGGTCATGGCCGATCGGATTATCTTCCTCACGCAGGTGGTGGCTTCGCCGAGCGTCCATTGATGGCATCCAGCCTTCACTTGTGGCTCCCCGGAGATAGGCTTTGCTTGGTGGCCATCTTCTGGCTCCACGCCTCGATCAGCGGGCCAATCCAAGTGAGGTTATCCGGTGTGTGTGTCCCCACGCTCGGTACGCCCCCGGGGTTGCAGCAGTAATTATCGTTGTTGACGCAGTTGGCGAAAGTTAGCCATTTACTTTACACCGTGTCATTGTCTGACCGTGTTTAACTGTTTGTTTTCCTTTACTGCTTGTATCATTCTTGATATACTTGTTGTTTCAGTTGTTCGTACAATTATTGCTACTATCGCTCTCTCTACTTCAACCACAAGCTTAAGCACTTTCCTACTTCCGTATTGTTGTCTAACTGTCACTTTCACTAATTTATTTGATATTCTCTATTATTAAAATTGATTCATTTGTCCTACCACACGTATGCATGCTTGATTCCCTCTCTTTTTTATTTATGTATTTCTCCTGCATATAGTCTTAGTAGAGATTGCCTTCCTAACAGCATCATTGACAACGGTTCTCGTAGCAATAATTATGTCAGCAGTTAGATGCCACAGCTCTAGAATACGTATTAACATGACTGGATACTATGTTTTTTTCACCACTTTTGCTATTAGGATAACACTGCTGCTCCCACCCCCTACCCAAAATACTTCCCCTCCCCCCACGGTCCTAAAAGCCGTACGACGGCGCGACAGCAGAGTTGTAGGCTGTTCGTAACCAAGTGGTCGTTCGACACCAAATCGTATTGTGGCCTATAGTGCAGGTCGGCCGCAGGTACGGGTGCCCGGCATTCCTTCTTAGGAGCAGCGCTGCACCCCCCCTTCGCGAGAGGGTTGATGGTCCTAGAAAAGGTGGTATCACACACGCTGGGTCACGACATCTGCCAACAGATCGTGGCTGACAAACTGCATGCAAGCAGTTGAAACACTAAAAACACAAGTCGAAACGTCTCTCTTGCCCACATTACCATTTACCCGTTTCCTTCCCACAGGACAGCTCTCAGAGCTCACAGGACAGCTCAGGGTGTTAGGGTAAGTCGTATCATCGTTGGCACTTGGAATGTTCGTTTCCTTTTAGATAACCCGAGGAGCATCCAAACGGAACGGAGAACAACGCTTTTTGCCCGGGAACTAGAACGATTCAAGGAAGAAATCACCGCCTTCAGTGAAACCCGCTTCTCCGGCCAAGGCTCCATAGAAAAGGTGGGTGCCGGCTACACTTTCTCTTATGTGGGTACTCCGGCGGCAGAGCAACGCGAGGCCAGCGTCGCCTTCGCTATCCGGAAGGAAATAGTAAGACGACTGCCCCGCTACCATTGTTAGCGTCTTCGCTCCTCCGACGACCAGCCAAGAAGAGACAAAGACCAAGTTCTACGAAGATCTGCACGCCTTTCTGGAATCTGTGTCGAAAGCAAACAAGTTGATTGTCCTGGGCGACTTCAATGCCCGCGCCGGCAAAGATCACGCTGCCTGGAGAAAAGTGCTCAGACCCCATGGCCTTCGAGAATTCAATGCCAATGGCCTTATCCTCCTTCAAACTGGCGCGATGACCTTTTCATACTGGCTGATACCTACTTCAGCCAACCGCTGCAGCACAAGGCGACCTGCATACACCCTTGATCTCGTCAGTGGCATCTTCTGGACTGCGTCCTCGTACGATGGTTTGACCAGCAGGACGTGCGGGTGACAAAGGTAGTGCTGGGTGCCGACGGTGATACCGACCATCTTCTCACCATCTCAAAGGTGTGCATCCGTCTCCAACCACGCAGGAGACCCCAAGGTAAGCAACCCCCATGTAGGTTGATTACTGCTTTGTTAAACTTGCCCGCTAACCATTTGCATTTCAGCAACGAGCTGATTAAACAGCTGGAAAACCAACCAATCGAAGAAGAGAACACCTCCGTAGAGATTCGATGGTGTCAACTACGGAACGCTGTTAAATCCACTGCCAAACGCATCCTTGGCCACGCGCCCCGCCCCACCAACACCAAGAATGATTCGATGAAAACGATGCAGCCATTAGCACTCTTATCTTTGAGAAGAATCGTATACGCAAATATTAAGTCAATCGCCCCACCGACGCCACGAAATCAGCCTTCTACCAAAGTCACCGTCTTGTACAGCAGCGGCTGCGAAAATGCAGGACGCTTGAATGGCTCGTAATCCAAGGCTATGCGGACCGTATTGAATGAAAGAACATCTTTTCTGCGCTCAAAGCTCTCGACAGCCCCAAAGTCAGAGGCGCAGTCCCATTTCTGAGCACTGACGGTACCACCCTCCTCAATTGTGTTTCAAAACTGGACGCAAATAATAAGCAAACCAACCAGGGGAAACAATATACTCGATGTTATTCTCACCAATGGTATCTGGCCCTTATATACGTACTACGACAGCTTAACCTTTGATAGTGATCATAAGACAATAATAGCAGTGCTCCCTCTTAACAAAAATCTTGACATTGAATATATGAATAACTACATTAGGTCATTGGATTGGAGCTCTTTCGTCCTAACAGCATCCCCTCTAGAAGCTGTAAGCATATTATATGCCACCCTTAATTTAATTCGAGATGCCCTAATTGACGAGAGATCCCCATGTAAGAAATCACTTATCCCAAACTGCCTTTCCAAACGGCTAAAAAAACTTACAAAACAACTCCACGACCCATGTATTAGTTATCTATCTACGCTCAGACGCATTACAGAGATTCACGAGTTAGCGCAGAACATTGAAACAAATAAGACGATAGCCGCAGAACATCGGGCAATCGAGTCCCCAGAAGGGACAGCCAAATCTTCAGGAAACAAATAAATAATCACCAAAAACAAGCTCCCCAAATCATGCTTGATGACCAAGGAATAGTAATAACAAATGACAACCAAATAGCAAATCTGTTCAACGAGTATTTCTCAGCCAACTATTCAGTCGAGGAAGAACCAATCCCCCAACCAACAGAAATGACGGCACGAGTATTAAAAGAGATATTGTTTAACGAAGAAACTGTGAAGAAAGCTATCCACCAACTGTCCAATTCCACATCATATGGAACGGATAGAATCCCTCCTTGCATACTGAGACATATGACATATGCCCCAATACTTCTGTCTAACCTTTTCTCGTTACTGCAGTCAAATGGTACTTATCCAGAAATCTGGAAAAAATCATGTATCAGCCCAATTTACGAAAGCGGAAATCGGTCCAATGCCCAAAATTATCGTGGTGTATACCAAACATCGGTTTTAGCAAAAATCTTAGAAAAAATAATGTATAACCAAATTTTAGACCATCTGACGAATGTAAATCTCAAACCTCCCTCTCAACATGCCTTTTTACCTAAAAAGTCATGTCAGTCCTGCCAGCTCACTTTCTTGGAATTCGTCTCCAGAAATCGAGATGATGGGAACACGGTAGCTACAATTTACTTCGATCTAAAAAAAGCCTTTGACAAAGTTCCCCATAAAAGACTGATCGTGAAGCTAGTGAGTCACGGGATTCGGCCATCCCTCCTTAATTTCCTCAAATCCTATCTTCAAAACCAATTCCCAGTAGTACAACTTCGAAATATAGTATCAGAACCAGCTCATATAAGCAGTGATGTTTTTAAAGGCACTATCCTAGGTCCCCTCTTATTTCTCACTTACATTTATGAGTTATCCACGATATCAACCTCTGCTAAAACATTTTCATATGCAGATGACTTAAAACTCGCATATGCCTATAAAAAAAATTCCATAAGTAGTGTGCATAGAACAATTGAATTAGACCTTCAAAAACTAAACGACTGGAGTGTTCAGTGGCAAATGCCGTTTTCACCAACAAAATGTCATCTCATGATTTTTGGACCACTAAAACTTCCCCCCATAATGTTTAGTGGTCAAGAAATAAAAGAGCTAACATCTTTAAAAGATTTAGGTCTTAGCTATTCTAATACTCTTGACTTATCCCCACATGTTAAAAAATCGCACCAAAAGCCAATCGACTATGTGGTTTCATAAGTAAAAATTTCACATTAATTACACTTAAGACTAAACTTTACAAAATGTACGTTTTACCTATTCTAGCTTACTGCTCAAATATTTTTCGGTCCCATGTCATCAGATGACAGACAGAAACTAGAAAAAATCCAGCGAAGGTTTACCAGAGTTCTGTGTAAACGCGATGACGCCCGAGACTCCTATTCAATAATGTACAATAGATATGGTCTTCAACCCCTCTGGCAAAGGCGACTCCAAAATGGTTTAACTTTCCTATTTAAAGTGACACATAATCAGAATATCCTAAGCAATAATTTGTTAAAAAATCAAAACGGTTCCCGTCCCACTAGAAATAACCAGCATACAATTCATAACGCTAAAGCTAGGACGGCCCAGCGATCAAATTTCTACACCATAAGATAGGCGATCATATGGAATGCCCTACTCAACGATATTCACAAAAGCCACATTTTAGCCGAATTTAGAAGAAAGACCAAGCAGTTCTTCTCAAATGACGTGACACATATATTTCTGAACAAAAAAGGACACTTTGCTAACCAGTTCTTTGACGTCCAATTCGGACCAAAAGGGATCTAACGGTCAAGGAGAGTTCCCGAACATTTTGGAGAAAACTGGCAAATGCTGGAAGCTTTCCAGTCGACGGTTTCCAACGCTGATAAAATCAAAGCTTAAGCAAAATTGTGCCTTGCCTCCTTTTCCAATCCTTCAAAATAAAAATAAAAAACAAAAACTAAGAACAATTTATCTATTTCAATATTCCTCTACTTATATCTCAATGTTTTTAAAAAATATTATAAAAGAAAATAATTTTCTCTTCAACTATACTAAAATATATATATTGTTTCCTCTTATAATGTATCAAAAGTGTGATGAACTAATAATCATCAGATAAGTAAGATTTTTTGGTTTTTGTGGTTGCGGTGTGTGATATGATTGGTGGCTTTTTGTCGGCTTATGATTGCTGGATAACGTCTTAAATTTTTCGTTTGGCGCGATATTCGAACGCTGTCACGTGCGCCATCATGACATCCTCTACTGCTGCTGAGGCACAATTCAGGGAGTACCTGTGCGGTCGATTTTTTGAGTCGCTGAAGGACCTTGACGAAGCTATTTAGCAGTTCAGTAAAGTGAGGATGATATTTAGAAGTCTACTTTTAGACAAGCGGTTACTATTTCAAGGCAGGACCTTCACATAAATATCCTGTGGGGTCCATACATGCGGACAAATTTGTGTATGCCAGCAGAAAATATGTATGCGTCATGGCTCCGACGCAAAAGTAAGGTGAATTGTAATTGCGCTTGATTTCAGCTGGTAGGCGTGTTGGATGTAAGGCATACTTCAACGTTTCTCACAGAACGAAGACAAGTCTCATCATTACGACCTTTAAGTTGGAGCATAATCATGATTCTGTCCCTCCCGAAAATATTGAATCGACGAATAATGCTAAGGAGCATCCTCTCGAGGACTTTCGCAGGCTGAGTCAGTCATCCCCAAGAAGTTAGTTTTGTGATCTATGCCTAGGACTTTCATGACATGTGTCCGTGAGTAGATAAGGTATAGTCAGCACTGCACCGCTAACAGTCCACATTGACGGTACAAAGTAACCTAGGACTGTCATGATATGTGTCCGTGAGTAGACAAGGTATAGTCAGCACTGCACCGCTTACAGTCCACATTGACGGTCCTTAGTAACCTAGGACTATGATGACATGTGTCCGTGAGTAGACAAGGTATAGTCAGCACTGCACCACTTACAGTCCATATTGACGGTACTAAGTAACCTAGGACTGTCATGACATGTGTCCGTGAGTAGATAAGGTATAGTCAGCACTGCACCGCTAACAGTCCATATTGACGGTACTAAGTAACCTAGGACTGTCATGACATGCGTCCGTGAGTAGACAAGGTATAGTCAGCACTGCACCGCTAACAGTCCATATTGACGGTACT
>JAYGXS010000988.1:0-17142 GCA_036362985.1 Ligula intestinalis
TGAAACCTCATAATAATAAGTAATCGGCCTTTGCCTTGAGACCTCATTGGTGTAATTTAAATCGCTACAGTGAACTTTAGCTAACAATAGGTTTGCGCCTTCACCGTAGCAAGCCATCAGAGTAATTAGAACTGCATTCAAAAACATGCCATTACATGGAGAAAATTGCAAACACGATCTCAGCTATTTTTAACGATCATTCGACTGCAAGTAAATAGGAGTACTAACTGAAGCAACTTTATCGAAAATAAGGCTTGCAAACCACATAATGTGTGCCTTCAGCAGCTGCTGATAAATGTTCTACACCTTAAAATAAACGCAATTTTCAGCTATGCTTAGAACCCAATAATCAGGTCATTTCGCGTAGCATGGACATTGGCGATGTAAGCTATCTGCAAGTAAAATGTTTTAGTGATAGTTTTTCTAAAATGAACGCTATTGACGTCCAAATTATTCAATAAGTGTTCAATGGGTTGTGTAAGAATGTAAATTCAACATTTTCTATCAGCCGATGAGGTCTTTGTAGTTCCATTTTCTTGGCATTCGGTAAAATTACATTTAAACTATACATGAAAAGTCGATTTTTCAAACACATCTTTTCTGCAACCCATCAGCAGGCCAGCACATTTGCAGGGATATTGAGAATTGTACAGTTCTTATCACTACATGTACCTAATATATGCACACAACCTTATCCAATTTTCCCCTCCTCCCTCCTTTCCCAGAACAAGGACCTCGACACGGCGATCTTGCCATGCTGGTTACGTGAAAACGATGAGTTGCGATCAGAGAACACTTATTAACCCATTTTATCATTGCAAATATACTAGTCTGATGAAGAGTTGCTGAAAACATATGTTTCTCAAATTGACTTTTCAAATTAAACATGCAAATATTTGCAAAATTTAAACTTAAGCATGCAAAATACTAAGGATAAACTTACCGGAGTTTTTTTGGCACCGACCGCGGCATTCAGTTGTTTAGTTACAACTAACACGTACTCGACATCCAGCTATCTGTGAACTCTAATCCGGCAAATTTGAACTGACTATTCAGAGTTTAATCCTCCGCTGTCCTCATGCACTGATAAGTTCGTCCGGTTTATCAATATGACAATTAATCCGTCACCTTGTTTAACTGCTAAGGGTGGTGGCGATCAGTGCTCTGCCAACGCGATTGGTTAGCATAAATATTTCAGAAGATGACATATTCGGGTATTACATTATTCGGTTTATTCGGCGTCAACTACAAAAGCCTGTAATGAATTCGGAGAATAGGAGAGGAGGTCTGTCTGGTTCTCCGTATAGATCGCAGTGCGAAGAGAGGTCTTCGGCTGACGGTAAACAAGTTCTACCATCGATTGGAAGCCCGGTGGTAGGCTGTAGTGTGAATGATTGTGAAGCCTATAAATGAAGTGAGAGACTGAAGGAGTATGCATTACTTAAATATGAGTACAAGAAGAGGCACGCATCAAGTATGTGAGTATAATCAAAACGCCGGTTGTATACTTTCAAGCATCTTTTCCCGCCACCCCATAAAATCCACTGCCCATATTTGCGATTTAAACCTACAAAGAAACTGATAATCTGTTTCTGAAAACTTTGCATAGCGTGTGGGAAATATGCTAGTGGCTGATGCATGCTTAATAGACTGTAGTTTACTTAATCAAGCTACCGCAGACATTAGTGCGTACCAATGTGGCGACAGAGCACGAACGGCTCTAAATGAAATTGCAGGTCTCTGTTCTAGATAAAGTACAAAGGATGGACGCCAATTCGGAGGAAGCAATCCACGCTGCAGAAATGGGCTACGTCTTCAACTTCACCACCGATGCAATAGTGGACCACAATTATGATCAATTAAACAAGGCAGATTTAAGATGCCTTCATATCGAAGACTCTTCAGACAAACAACGCAAATTTGAAAAACATAAGAAGGTTGTTCAAGAACCTACTTCGTTCTTGCAAAATGTGCCTATCAGCAAACGCAGGCCGCACCAATGGGCTTTCCAGTCTCAAGAAGGGGAAGCAAAACGCTTCCTTACTGAAATGGAAGAAAGCAATCACTCAACAGTTGCTGATCTTTTAGTGGTAGTTATTTAAAAAATACACTTGTTATCATCGCAGCAACATGCTCTAAGATTTGGTCGATATTCCTTTTTCTATATTGGTTGATGAAAATCTAGGGAAGAAATGCAAAAGGATCAGCCACAGCTACCTTTCCTTGATGTTTTCGTCAGGCTTACTTGCAATGGAAGGCTAGAACAACGGTCAATATGAAAGCGATGAGAAACAGACAAATTGTAAATTTTCTACAACAATCATCCAGCTGTTTTTAAAAGAAGCTCTATGGAAAACTCATAAAACAAATTCAGGCCCATTGCAGAAATGCAGACCAATAGCAGGGGACACTGACTATATCTGCCAACAAAAAAGCTGTGTGAAGGCGTTCTTAGGCCCATGTCTACGTGTTTGCCTCAAGAGAAAACAACGAGAAATGACATTTACTGCCATGTATCCAGAACGTGCCACAGGCGACCTTGCGATGTGCTACGCAAATGGGTGTCGAATTGCAAACCATTTCAGAGATATCATGGGCAGCAATGTCATTTAGTGTAACGACCGCTTTACTACCAGTGAGAATTTGTGTGTACTTTCTCAAATTACATGCATAAAATGTCCTCATAACTACTCGGGTCAGACTGCACACCTCCCCGGATTGCACATACACGAACATAGATTGGTTGTGCGACGGATTGGCACGTTATCACAAGTAAATACCTGAAGATATGAAACAGAGCACGAGTTTAAATCTGCAACCACCAAGATAAGTGCTCAGGCTAGAAAAATAGTCCTCCTGATATAAACACCTGAATGCAATTTTTTCCAACTCCTTTTAGACCAGTTTTGCTGTGAGACTGGAAATTGGGGACCAGACAAGCCGCGTTTCGATTGATGCCACATCCACCGCTGAGAATTTAATCAACCAATGTAGTTATCTGGCAGCGGCAATTAGGGCCTGCACAGTCACCGCCGATCGGCATTCGCTGAAGTTCGAATGGCCCCTGCACCGCGTACCTGATGCAGCTCTTGTTGATGTGTTCACCACGGACGCGAGACTACACTGAGAGGTGGAATTTTCAAATGCATGCAGAAAGGATTTCACTGATCCAACCAGCCCTGTCCACTGCAATGAAAAATAGCCTTTCTCTGAGGCTTTTCACAAAGTACTTAGTTTGTACACGTAAGATTGGGGAAAGGGTTTAGTCATCATTAAGATGCGACAGCAAAAAAGATCCTTTCACAGTACGGCTCAGAATTCGTGCAACATGACGACATTTGCAAAAAGATTGATATTCACTCGCAAATTGGCATTTCGAAGACTATTCTTAAGTTACTTCAATCATGATATGCTGCCGGCCTTTTGAGGAACTTCTTTCTGACTACTACCAAAAAGTATGCACTGTAAAAAATGGCTACTTAAATAGTGTGAATTTTTATCATTTGCTTTAATTGCCCCTATAAACTCGAATATATTTAATGGAGAACACACATGGAGAATTCTTTCTTTGACGCTTTTAGTAGGACATTGTGCTAACTTTCAATTTTATACTTAAAGAAGCGGTATCCTACGATTTCAGAAACATTGCTACTTATGAGATTTTTACGGCTGTGAGATGTCACGAATAAAAGCAAATATGCGTGCCCCAGGTTCTTATTGTAAGGAAGAAGAAAATGCGATCTCTGGAAAGGTCATTTTATGCTTCTGAGCTTAAGGCCCCACACGAGAAGGCATCTTCAGAAAAATAAAAAGCAACAAGCGGTGGCTACGCGCAAATGGATGTAGGGGGAAATGGCACTTAAGATTGGTACATGTTCACGCCAACATATCGTGTGTCCCCCCCCCCGCGCGCCCCTAGGGTTATAGCGTGTGACCTTGACGTGGCAGCGCGCGTGCTTGGATAGGAACTGGGCCGTGGTTTCTGGTCGCGATCACGGATGGCCAAATGACAGGGCTGTGTATCAATATTCCTGCTGATGGAGTTGGAGGCTGATACTCAGGCGTTCAGTAGTCCTCACCTCATTTATTTAGTGGCGCGTGCCATTATACATGTGCCCGAGAAGTCGAGTACGTGGCCTTCTTCAAGAGTATGGTTAGCGATCTAGGGCAGGGGTTGGCCCCTACGCACTGACCGTTTGTGTTCCGTTATTCGTTGTCTAAGTCATCGTCCGGTCCGGTCCGGTATAATGACAAGAACAGTCTCGATCTGGCACCTGATAAACGACGTCAGACTGCTCATCTATCTCCAGTGGGTCTTTTATTTGCATGAAACGTTAACGCATAGAAGATGTCTAACGAGGAGTAATATCTGCACCAAGCTCTACAGCGATACGTTCCGTTGCTTTTGACGCATTTTAATGTATGGTAGATGATGTCAGAGCATTGTGTAATCTTTTTATATCGTTTCATCATTCAAATTTATCACTCCAGACCTGGCACGCGACATCCAACGCAAACGACTCACAGAGAAGTACGAAGAATCGATGGGGCCTCTAAAAATTGAACTTCTCGTGCAAATCTTTATCTTCTGCCAACGAAACTTTTGACGTTTAGTGGTCGAACATACAAACAGGCCCGATGGACGCCGAAGGATTCCCCAATTTCCATTGGAATCGCACAACTGCTCCAACAAGAGCTGGAAAAAGTCGTCTTCGACCAATCTAAATTTCCAGTCTGGAGCTCATACGTGGATGACACTTGTTTCTAGCCTGAGCACTTGTTTTGGTAGCTGCAGAGTAAAACTCGTTCCCTGTTTCGTATATTCAGGCAGCCACTTGTGCTAAGGCGCCAATCCACGGCTCAACGAACTTATGTCTGTACATAAGGCAACCACTGACTTCCTGTACACAATAAACAACTCAAACTGGTCCTACCCCTATGCTTCCTATACAGAACTGGGCGCCATACGTTGAGTGTTCTTATAAAACCCACGGCTTAGGCTCCTACGTGTCTGCCTTCCTGTCGCTATCGTTTGTTTCCCCCCTACGCTTGTTTGAGATGGCGGTATTTGTTGCCCTGATTCTTCCATACCGCCACTGCCGCTAGTTCCATTGGCTGCTTATTGTGTCACATCTCCCCATGTCTTGTTTTACCCCCGAAAACTTTGGCCACAGAAATCTTTAGTGACTCCAATGATTTCACACCGTGGCTGTCCCCTAATAAGAAACTAGGTAGGTGGGTAAACAAATTGATGTGGTGCTTGTTTGAACAGTTTTCCATATGCAGGCATCTTTAATCTGCCTTGTTTAATTGATCATAATTGCGGCATACAATTACATTGGTGGTGAAGTTGAAGACGTTCTCCATTTCTGCAGCATGGATTGCTTCCACTGAATTCGGGTTAAGCTTTTGTCTAACCAACTGATAGTCAGTTTTGCGCTTTTTTATCGCTCGGCCAATTTCTCAACTACTTCTACACATACAAATAGTCGCAGCAGTTGTAGTCCTACTGTTACTAATACGCTCAATAAGCCAACCCTAACAACAGTAACTTTTATCAAAAAGCTTTATGCTACTACAACGATCACTAATGCTCGTAGCGCCCACCCAATCTGTTAGCTCCGTGATTGAAAGTTCAGTGGTGAGGGTGACATGCGATCGCATAGGTAGCCTGTATAATAATTTCGTTCTATCACTAGACCAAATGGCACGTAGTGGAGTTTGACAGCCGTCGAAAATGACTGAGCATCTATCTTAATGACACCGCGAGATGGAGTTTAGTAAAGAAGACATGAGCAAATGCTATATCACGACTTCTGCGTACAGACCATGGCTTGCGGATGGTTATACTTTGGTTGAAACACAAAAAACGGTTCCCCACCCAAGTTCATCTACTGTACAACACATTCCACGCCGCTAAATGAGCCCATATATAAAAGCCTAGAATTCCCATTCCCTCTTTGATAACCCGGAGAGCAACTGGCCACAAAAAATGTCCGCGTAAATTGCCCAGATACGTGCTTCAAGGTACACGTCACCGCACTCAGCAATACTCTTTTATCCGATGGTGGACAACGTGAATGCCCTGAGTAACTTCGACGCTCGCGTCCGCACATAACCTTTCATCTGGATATTAGTGCATGGTCTCCCCAGTCTTTGCGGCTCCAATGCTAATTGTCTGCTAAACCTACAAACCTGCGCCAAACGCCACCTCTTCCAGACCGACAGCTACGTTCGCGTGCTCTTAGGACTCCAAGGACGCCACAATCTTCTACCTCAACCCACACAGAAGCAGTGACATGAGAGTCGATTTCCATTTAACACGACCTACATGTACCCGTCGAAAGATTTCGGCATAGAAAACCATCAAGATCTGTGGATAGCGATACAGAAATTTGGATGTACTGAGCGCCTCATTCTCATTGTACGTCAGCTCCGCGACGGGATGATGGCGTGCACCACTGACTACCGAACGACGTCCGAAGGCTTTGCAGTGACTAACGGAGTGAAGCAGGTCTTCAGGCCTACCCTCGGTGGGACAATACTTTATTCACCTGACGTTTTGAGATTCGTCGGGCATTCATTATCAGAGACGTAAGTAGAAGGCAAAGGCAGATATGGATGACGCGCATGGAGTGAACAGCTGTCGTCAGGTGGTGGGGGTGACGTGCAACTGCCAAGGAAGAGGGAGTACCTGTATAAGTATAGATAACCATATTTAACAGTAGCATTAATATCGGCTCCCGGTCCGTTGTGATAGTGTTCGCATCGTCACGATGCTGGACTTATCGCCTTCGAGCATTTGGAGAGCACCTTTAGCCGATGCGTCGCCTCGCTCGAAAGGTTCACTTGAGCTCGAGTATTTGCAAGATGATAAGACATGCTATGTGTGGTTGCTCAGTCCAAGCGCGAAATATTATTAGCAAGGCATGTATATTTTAGGATAGCCAAGCACGCGAGTCCTCACATAGGCCGTCCTGAGGTCACAAGAACAAAGAAATTCCACTTGCTTGTGGGCGCATGCAAAACGGGCAAAGACTGCGCCCATCAGGGGCCGACACCAGACGAGGACGAAAGGTTCTGCGTACGCGTGGCACAGCCACCGGGCTGTCAAGCTGAGGACACCGTACGATGGCTGCTCGCATGATCCAATAAGGAACAAAGACTGCCGTTCCTTAAATACGCTTCCACCGCTGGAGGTGACGTTCTGCTGCTGGCGACACGGGACCCCTTTGCCAACCCGAGAGACTGCTATCGACATAAGACCTGTTGCCCGATACAAGAGCGAACAACTGACTTCAGAAGACCGAGCTGCAGAGGAGACCAAGCTACCGGAAACAGGGAAGACAAACTTGATGTACAAGCAGAAAGAGTTCTCGAAAGAAGACGACTAGATCGCTAGGACAATATTTTTAATCGCCTGACGTTTTGATATCTGTCGCGGATTTGCCTGAAGTGGGTTCTATTTTGTTGGTGGGTGCCTGATAGGCATAACCTATAGCTATCTTAATATAACAGGACAATGGCAAAGCTCTTCTCAAGTAAAATGGGTGAGTCTGCACGTAATTTCTGGATGGCCAAAGATTTCGGCCTCCTTACACTAGTCTTAGCCTAAACTTACTTACCCCAGCTTTAAATGCAAATTATTCTGCAGCTCGAATCGCTAATTAAACTATCAACCTTACTTAAATCTTAAAAATTTCCCTTAAAATAATCTTCAAACTGATAAATCTGGAAACTGGTGGCCGGTTCTAGTGCTTATATCCTGTTTATGAGGGCATGTAAGGCGTCTTTGCTGATCGCTGTAACAAATAAACGATCGCTGACCAACCGGCGCTTGCTATGACAGACTATGAATATGAATTGTGTTAAAAGTATTTCTGTACACCATAGCAGGAAGCTCTGACATGTAGTCGGATCACATGCGCATTCATCCAGCCAGTTCTGCATCTGCTTATAGGGGAAAGAAAAATATTATTAAATCAACCATTCTTGCAGCTGATATACTAACACAACTGAAATATAATCCGAGGTTATGCTGCAAACGCATCAGTCTTATAGAGCCTCCTAAGACGTTGTTTGAATTGAAAGTCATATTTTAGAATTTTTGTTAATATTTCATGAGACAAGGCATATATTTTAGCGACAGCAGGAACACATTGCTCTTACAAACACATGGAACTCTAACCTGCTTAGCCTTCTCCTCAACTTTAATTTGAGGTATGGTTTTTTGATGGCTGCATTTTGATTGATTGTCCTTTAGCCACACCTTGCCACTTTAAGGGCTTACGGATGCCTATAACGCGTTTCCAAAGTAGGATTCACGTCCAGAAATCAATTTGCAAAAACTCTGCAAAATTAAGTAAACGCTCTCCCGTAATGTGAGCAGTGCTTGCGAATGCTCCGTAAGGTTTCTTCTGTGTGATAGAAGGTCATTAAATTTGCATTGGCTACCTTGTTTTGCTTTTTTCAGAATTCTGTGTAGAGGTGAAGCACCCTGGGACTGTCAGGACGGCACAGCACGCAAGTTATAACACAGGCCGTTCAAATATATGGAGCAGATTACTACTTCAGATTTTTTAGGATGCTCTTTACCCCAAAAATGCTATTCTTAAGTAATTTCCGTTCTGAAACCAGTCAAACATTCGCTCTACCCCTCAGCAACCACAAACGACCCAAACATACCAAAAAGAAGCATCGGGGACACGATTAGGTTGTGGAATGCGTAAATTCACTTAACCGAAGAAGCGAATTAACTATAAGTGCATGTATGTACCGTATGGAGAGTGATACATTAAACATTCTGCAATTTGAAAAAACCCGCAATCATTCCAAAACAGCATTGAGTAGGGTTGCAATACTGTTTATCATGCAGTCTAGTTTCATTTATTTTCAGTCATGCTAGGATGCCGATTCTGTGATGAGCTTTCTTTGACCACTGCGAAAAAGTTCATTCTGTAAAAGATGGTCGCTTAAATAGCATGCATTTTATCAGTCATTTTTCATAAATTTTAATATATTTTGTGAAAAGCATGCACGAAAAAATCTTTTCTTATTCTTATTTTACAGCAAATTGCACCTTCTTTAAATTTTATTTTTAAAGTAAGGTTTTCCTTGGGTTTATAAAATTCTTATTCTGAATTTTTTTAACGACTGTGCGGCGTTTATTTATAGTACGTCGTTCCAGTTAATTTATTAATACTGCCACTGATGTTCACAGCATGATCCATGTCGATTGCAAAATTTTATGATAAATGTGCAAAAAATTCCTCAAACCATAGGCAAAGACGTACTAATCCTTAAACAGGATGAACACAGCATTCAGCTTCTAAAACTTGAATCCAGTTCTAGCAGTCGCTAGATTTAAAAATCCTTCGGCAACTTATGAACTTTCTGAAACCGAAGGAAACCCTTCCTTCAAGAATAAAACTTGAAGGAAGTTTAAGAGAGGATTTTTTCGTGCATGCTTTTCATAAAATATATTTGAATTTACTAAGGCAGTGAAAATTATTGATAAAAATGCATACTGCAGTATCAACTTTTTTGCAGCGGTTTAAAATAATGTTATCACGTAGTCGGCATCTTAGCGCTACGGAAAATAATTGAAATTGGATTGCATGATAAACAGTATTACAACTCTACTCAATGTTAGTTCGCGAGTGATTACCGGTATTTTTTCAAACTGTGGAATGTTCCATGCAGCACTCGCCATACTTTACTTGCTGGTACATAATGCAAACTGTCAATGCGATACGAACTTCAGCCTGATAATATAATGGTGTACTCACTCCTGCGTAAATTCAACAGCAGTTAACATATTTTCTGCTTTATCACATAAAAAACCTTTCCACACACTATTCACGGACAATAGATGGGAAAACACCTAATGTAAGAACCACGGCTTCAGGGCAGTCCGGCCTGTATATTTGAACTGATCCCTCCCTATCTCTCACATATTAAGAACACTGTCGGTATTATTTATTCGCTAATTAATTTGTCGGTCGCGGGTAAAAAATACTCAAGTATTGCATGTTTCGGCTTTATGTGGGTGGAATCCTTAATCTTACGCATACTGTGAGGACAACTATGGGTTCGAGGATGATTTATGTTGTGCCATAATGCCCAATCTCTACACCGTTCCTTACTGAAACAAAGGTGGTCAATAAGCGAAAACGTTTGTGCCTGACATGTGACCGATCGGGCAATTACGTCACTACTTACGAAAGCCTGCAAAGAATGATCTGGCAGATACGCTATTAAGTACGCGGCTCTGTAAAAGCCAACAACATTCATCCTCCCAGTATACTCCTAAATACGCTCCTTAAAGGTTCCAGAAGGCTTACGGTAACTATAACTGCCTTGGAGTAAGCTTAAACGAGTATCATTTAAAGATCCTTATTTCTTTATTTCTTCTTGGGATGGGTGCATGATTTTTACTGAATTGAAAAAACTGGTAAGACTTTAAGTTTTCGCTATCAGCACTCGTCTCTGAAACAGCGTCAAACCACCGAATCAATCTGCATTGATTTTGGCGAAGAAGCTGCAACATGTACCTTCAGCGAAGCTGAAATAGATTTCTGAATTTACTGCTATCCACATAAGATGCCATCGCGACCAAAGCCAGAGGAGCCACCAAACCATGTCATTTGGCTGCAAAGAAAAAATCGCCTGATCAGTTGTAAACACTCCTGGGTCCGACACAAGATAGGTGAAATGATAGTTAGTATTTCTTTGAGCGAACACGGGCTAACTCGCAGCATTGTGTTTTGGTACACTACGTTGCATCTCAACACGTCGATTAGGATTTTGTGGCAGATTAGGTGACTGGTGTTAAATTTCACCATCTGCATCGTAGTTGTCGCGTTTCTGGACACTTTGATCGTTAGCCATCACAATTTTTGCAGCAGAATAAGGCAGCGGGAAGACCAGTGGGTTGTTTTCTTCTTGAGAAGAAGACTTGATCGCTGTTTTCTTCTTCTTTTTCTAACTGCTACGATCTTCCCGGCCCCAAGTTCATTTATGTGAGAAGAGAAGACGGTGGAGAAGCCAGCTTATTAGGAATAGTGTATTCTGCAGGAGGATAGAAGAATAGATGAAACGAGTTTTGACTTTTGGATGACCGCAGTCCGGCTGCCAGGGCATCAATTCCGGAGTGTAAACAGCGTCGGGAATAGCCGGATGGCCGACGCATGCTTTGTTACAGTAGCCAACCAAACGGCTAATGTCTGGACTAGAGGTAGGGCGCGACCTTGACATGGGCGGAGGCTGGCATGCACGCGCGGGCCTTGCAGGCCAAAGGCGTCATATGTCAGCGGCTGATCGTAGGTTCCAAGTGGCCGGTAGAGTCCTCTTAAACGGACAGCTATAATCGAACAGAGGAGACCATTAATTGCCATAAGTATGCAGTACCATAGTGACAGTAACCTTTAAATGCCGCAATTCCCTGTAAATGAAATACCCACTTCTGCTATCAATTACTTCCTATGACTTGCAGTATTGCTTGTATTCGATAGTAATATTTTCGACTGCACTTGCTGTGGCTGGTCAGATCATTTCTCCGCGGCGGAAGAAGCAGCATCCGACTAGAGGGTGAGGATAGCGGATACCTAAAAAGCCAAAGCGAAGATTTTCAGTCCATTTCGTTGGATCAGCCGCGAAGCGTAGGGAGGTCTTCATTTGGCAGTGAAAAAAGCTTGTCAATCCCGTTGGCAGATAAAGTCAGGAAATATCCCCGTCACAAGGTAGACTAACATGGCATTGTTCTGTAGCTATCTCAGCGAAAGAGATGCCGGGAGTGAGCTGCAGCTGAGAAATGCGCGGACTTTGCGATTGATGTAATGTGGCAGTAACTCATCAGGGCCAGTAAGACGGAACCTGCCATTCCATTATCTTTTTATCGTTGTTAGTCAAATTTCTGTATTATTTGCCACTCATGGCTTTAGCTTCGTTTCTTGTATGAACAGATGGAAGAGGCGCAAATCCCCACAAAATGTCTTCAAGTCAAACGAGGGGAATTAACGCTATCTAGAGTGTCATCAGTTGCGCGCACAAGGCATTGGAGTTGCCATTGTTACGGAATTAGGACTGACAAAACTGTCTCCCCAGATACTTTTTAATGGTTGATTCATTCACAGCTGAAAAGCAACACCACCACCATTGTCCTTACAACTACTAGTAAAACTTCCACCACCACCACCACCACCAATGGACACTGTGTCAGTTTTGTCATTGCGTGACCCACAATATTTCAGTGATATGTACATATACTATTTTTTAACGCCCTCCCACCAATAGTCTCATGCTAGGGTCTCTGCGGTCTATCCTATTTGGCTATCTGCGTACCGTGATTACCCGGCCAGCGATCGCATCAGCCAGACCTAACGGCCAAAACAATCACTCTTGGTTCGACCCGCAGCGGACTGTCGACTATCTGGGCGGATGTTTCTGTTTTTCCAGTCCCGTCGGTGGACTCTGCTGTTGGCAAGCAGGAATCAAGTTGCAGCTTCCACGCTCGGTGATGATCGTGAGAAGCTTTGCCATGCCCCCCCGTGGGATCCCTCCCTCAAAACATCGGACCATTTTTTTCTCTTTTTTCTCCCAAACCCCACACATTCCCTCTACAAGAGCGACAGTTTTTCGCCTAAAAATCCCTTTGAAGTTTTTACGCTGGCTGCTCCTATTTTTCCACCCACGACTAAGGCCTCGCTAACATCTTATGGTACATTTTTACTGCTACCCCTACACATATGTACAGCTAGGGCACTCAAAGGTACTATACCTACATATGTTTCAATATACTGATACTGATACCCGTAGATGTGGCGAATATCTGAGGTAAACTGAGAATGTCCTGGATTTCAACTTTTTGGGATTTTATTTGAGAACGAAGTACAGAGCTCAGAGGACACAGTGAAAATATTAACAAAAATTAGTACATTGCAAAGACTTCCTCCTTACGCATTTTATAATTTTCTTGCCCCTAACCAGAAGCTCTACCGCATGTGGTGTGGAAAACTAGGATTTTTATATGTTTTCCTTCGAAATATTTCTCCATGTGTAGGTGCAAGAAAAAAATGGGAAAAAAGGTGTTCTTCGTAAGAAACCATTTTACATAGCGCCTGACCCTTGCATGTGGTTAGAAAGAAAATATATAGAAGTTTTTCTAGATTAGGCTGCAAGCTCATCTCCTTTTCCGTCCTTCGTAAGCAATTTTTTTAAATTGAAAACGCATTTTAGAATCGCGATGGACATTTTTTGAGATAGAGAATGTAATACAGCGAGAAATTTCTCATAACAGCTGCATCTCGAACATGCGCAGCTGTCCTTGTGGATACAATTTTTGTGTTTAGCTTTCTACTGACTGCAATTTAAGTGATTCTCACATATTTCATACCACAAGGGGCTTTCAGTGGCCTACATTGCTTTTCGAAACTGGGTTTCACCTCCATAAATCACCAGCTAGCAGTCTAGTGACAGTTAGTTAAGGGCCTCGTGTGACATGAGGAGCTCTCGAGAAGGTTTGGTAAGGTTTATTTTGTGTTGTAGGGGCTCACACAATTTGCATGTGCCATACATTTCATTTTTTTCAGAGTTCGTCTTCAAGATGAAACGTCCTCGTACGGTAAATGTCAGCTTAGGAAATAGGTGACGAATACTGGTCCACATTTACCGCTACACCGTATGTTATGAATTTCAATGTTTATTACGAAGAAGAAGATGCGATCACTGGAACTGCTGCCTGGAACTCTTATATTCTCCTCTATTGGCATTTTTTATTACGTTTGTCCTTAATTCCTTTTTCTATCATCTCTTCTGTTCAATTCAATTCTGTCTACATTTTGCATTCTAGTGCCTTTTCATGTAACGTTAGTATACCAAAACAAACGAAAAAGAATATAAAATACAGTGGATTGCTTTGAAACTCCACAGGTTAACTGCGATAGTCTGTTCCAGACAGAACTTTGAAAACCATGAAACCTTTTATTGAATACACTAAGAAGCCATTAAAACTCCCATTGATCTTAATATCTTGCATGTTCTCTAGTGTATAGGTGTTCCCATTGGCTACCTTCCGAGGCGCAACCAAACTGAATTGGTGAATGATCTCCAAATAGCTAGCCGCATATTTGAGCGCTTTTTTCCACGACGTCTGATGCGCCAATCTTCTGTTGGATCAGCAAAGAAAGTTTGATGCTTTTGCCTGCTATTTATCTTCAGGAAGTTTGTAAAGCTGAATTTATTGGGACAAACAACTTGCTGATGGGCCGTCACTTACAGCTTGTGTACTTTAGCACAGCGAAATTAACCACGATCTCAACGTCAGCTACGCAACACCACACCACATAACAGTTTCACCAGCCACACCAAAGATATCATGCACTCTCAGGATTGGTAACATTTAATACAAGAGGCGTCAGCTGAAAACGTTGTCGCAGCCGTAGAATAACGCTGTAAAGTGTCTGCAGTCCACTTCCTAATGCAAGACGCCACAGATGATGACACGTATTGGTGATCGTGGTCGCTCGGTCAAGCTTCATTCAGTGCAATGGCTCATGTCCTCGTGCGACTGGGGCGCACACACGCACTCCAGACTGCTCGGGCCAATCATCCACCGAGGCTTACTCATACAAAGCCCACCTTGAGGCCTTGTGACAATTCCCGCGCTGATATCACACCTGAAAGTGCCTCGTCAGGGAGCAGACGTTGGCCAAACCCTTTGATGGCCCTCTCGGTCGAACGCAATGCCAGACTGAGTAGCATCTTCCTCCTCACACTTATGTAACACTTCTGTAAAGAATACATACTCTTTCTAAAATACTAGCCTTCCCAATACTTGCTTCCTTCCCTAAGGAACCGAGCCTGAATGATCGTATTTCTTAGGGTTACCTGTGTTAGCCTGAACACTACGCGAAAGCACCGCCTTAACCTGTAGGCGGGCAGAGAACAATTTAAAGTGTAGGGAAATTGCTTTCGAAACCCAGCACGTGCGCTCTTCCCCAGTCCATGGGAGTTTCACCTTGGGAGGTCTGTTCCGGCCGGAAATACTGTGCCTGTCGAAAAATGACCAAACGGAACTGGGGATATCCCCTAGTATGCATCACAAATTAAGACCTGTGGAAGGGGCCTTGCGTTCGTGCGAGACACGGTGAAAAAGATTGTGTATCTATCCACAAAGATACCGATGGTGATCTCAGATCAACAGTAGCGCAGTGTTTGTCTGCATCTTAAACGTTATCGCACGTCAGTTTGACTGTAGAAGGCGTGCTTGACAAACCTTGCCCTCCATGTGTTCTTCAACCTTATCATGCATTCATGAGACAATTGATGTAAATGCTGCATATAAAATGCTGATCAAAATGGTCAAAACATGCACTTTTCGAAGATTTATTCATTTTGTTAAAGCGTCATTAGTCATCCTAAGTTTGGTTCCAAACTGTTCCTCCCTGAGCTTAGGAAATTGATTTTAAAAAGTGATAAAATGCCATTCATACGGCTTCGCATATAACTGGTCAGTTGTAAAGCACTTGGATAAAATATTTTTCATCTGGTGCTTAAAATCCTGCTGCACAAGGGCAAAGAACGGAAGGTGGACGTAGGCGAAGATCCAAAGCCATTTGAAAACAAGACCATTTACGTAAAAAGCATCCCGCATATCCACTTAATAAAACATTCCCGATGAGCCTCGCGTAGCAAAGTCGCATATTTGTGAACATTTTGTTCTGAAGGGTGTCCGTGCTATTAGGAGAAACATACACCAGTCATGCTCGTGTACAGAAGTCTTAAGGTTTCTGAATGTTACGTCAGAAGAGGCCGGCGTACAAGAACATTGAAAGTAAAAGAACATAGGTAACCAGGTCCACTCGTAAATGATGTGGTTTTTTAGCATACATATCCATATGACCTGGACCGCAGAACGGCAATCCTTAACCAAATTTACCACACCAAAAGTACTGCATGAACTGTCAGAAAATAGGAGGGTTTATTTCTGAGGCATGAACCCGTAACCTGAGAAGAGTAAACTTAAAGAAACCTTGTGAGCAAGTAATCACACAAAACTGCTACTGATCAAGGCCTGGACTTCAATCGTAATGCGTAGGTCTCTACGTAGGCTTCTCTTCGAGTCGCCACCAAGTCTAGCTTGTGAATGACCTTGCCACCGCAAACCAGTTTTTTGCGGACCCAAACTAATTTTTCCGGAATTTCGTTATCTCCTTGGGCAGAACTGAAGAGGTGGGTGCGTTCGACGACAGCATATTTTTCCGCCAGGTTGGCACATTGTACTGTTTGGCTTTTCATCTCAATCTCAAAGGCGTGAGACCAGGCTAAAGAAGTGCAATTACTGCTGTCAGGGTAGGTTTCCACTCTGAATGCAACGGTGTTTCTTGGCGCTGGGGCCCAGGTATTGTAAAACGGCCTAAAGAGCAGTGGGAAGACATCCAACTTTGCGTAGATAAAGGATCTTCCTTATGTCTGTGCAATTTCCCTGATGTGCGTGACGTTAGAGACGTAGTAACCGATATCCAGGAACGGCCAGCTCCATTGGTATTGACTCAGTTTGCGACTACCTTCAATATTCAGTAGAGTATTTTCGGGCACAATTAATTTTGCATAAATTTTGTCCCGATCACCACCCTTCAGGATGGTATAATTGGGCTTGAAGCCACGCATCTTCTCCCCCAGAGCCGATCTGACCTCCCTGTCGACAAGAATATCAACATCATCGTTCCAGGAGATGCTATCATGGTGCCGAAAAGATCCAAGCAGACTGCCACCGTAGAGCATCCATCTGTCACAAAAACCGAGCTCCTCCATTATACTTGCAAATGTGTTGAACAGCTTCCACATGGTGTGCATTTGTCTACGACTGTATAAGACTTCAAAGTGCAATTGTTGAATACCTGAAGAGCCCAGTGGAACACTTAAATAATTCCGTTCTGGCCAAGTGATATTCTCCAAATTTGGAAGTTCCTGACGCTCATTCACTTCCAGAGCCGACTACTTACTGTTCGGTTGCAGACTCTCAGGACTCCGGCCCATTCATGGCTGGCCTGCACTCGGCTGGAAGTCGCTTTCCTATTGCTTACATACTACGCTTGTTCTGGCCAAGTGATATTCTCCAAATTTGGAAGTTCCTGACGCTCA